>JAHRHZ010000008.1:3449661-3485894 GCA_024137785.1 Ginglymostoma cirratum | reverse complement strand
GTCAAGTTTTCCTGCTCCTATGATGCTGCTTGACCTGCTGTGTTCATCCAGCCCCATGCAATTTATCAAGGTGATGTTGTCGAAACAGGACAGTAAGGAAGATGTTATGGATACAGAACAGAGCGGTGGGGTCACACGTAGCACAACATGAACCCAAGATCACGGTTGAGGCTGTGTTCATTGGTACGGAACTTGGCTATCAGTCTCTGCTCGGTGATTCTGTGTTGTGTGTATCTCAAAGTCTGCCTTGAAGGACCTTTTAACTGAACCTCGGTGGCTGAACGCCTTTGACTGCTGAACTGTTCCCCGACTTGGAGGGAACACTCCTGTCTGGCGATTGTTGTATGGTGTCCATTCATGCACACACTCAAACCTGTGGGGTGAATCATTTCATCCAAGATGTTCGTTTATTTGCAGATACATTCTATTTTGTTCAAGAAACGCACAATTTGTAGTCGTAGTCAGTCAGTGTAGCATTTTTTATAAATTCCTGCTTTTGGAATAAACCCAGCTTGATTCCAAGTTAAAACTCTGAAACTGACTCTGAACAATGCCTCGCGCCTACAATTCACTGTCTGACCTGAGATGTCATCTTTTGTATATTCTTATTGCTCTGCCTGTTTGAAGTTTGGAAAGTTCGGCAGATACTGATGAAACCTTTAATTATCTTGGCAGTGACTTGAAACAGATTCTGGAACTTGCATCTTAATCAATCGAAACTGAGTTCTCCACATTCTGCTTCTACAATTTCTAGAATGCAGAAATGTATGAGTGATTAAAGATTCAACAAAAGCTGATTATTCAGAAGTGTTCAGACCAGCAGAGCTGATTTTAGATCATCATGGGTGCTCTCCTATCCACTGGTTTCCGAGATGGAGTTCTTTCCATGTATTTGGAGAGCACGGTCTCTTGAATAGACTTTTGGATGACCAGGACAATGAGCTGTATATGCACACAGCTTCTGAAAGGAAAACACCCTTTACCCTCAAACAGGAGCAGGCTTTGAACCAGCATAAATGGTTGTCAAAGTACTTGAAGTAAATTCGCTCTGTATGGGGGCAAGGTCACCAATGAGAGCTCTTGGTAATCATGAAATACTCTGCACCTAAACTGTGGTATCGGAATAGGAAGGTACAGGTTTTCACTTGAAATTATTGTTGACTCTGTAAGACTGTATCAGTTGCAAAGTGGGAGAAAGAATGAAACCACAAGTTTGTCCTCTTAACTCTGCAGAAAGAAAACCGATTCAAAAGGTGGCAAAACGTGGAACGAAGGGCAAACCTGGAACATTGGCAAAAGAGGAACTACCTGAAGATGAAAGTAAGATGAACCTTATTTTGTTTTGATACAGGAATAGCTGGAAACATGTAGGTTAGTCAGTTCCTGACAGTGAGAGTTATTTTGTACTATTGTTGCATTGTGGCTGCTGCACAAGATCTTTATATCAGAATTGTAATGAGGTAACCAGGTTTTTGGTCGCATTTTTACGTATGAGCATACATATTAGGATCAAGAGTAGGCCACTTGGCCCACTGTGCATGTTCTGCTCTTCATCTGAAACCAGGTGATCTGATTACTCTATATTCCTGCCTACCTCAATAACCTTTAAACCCTTTTGTTGAAGTAACTTCAAAAAAGATTTAGAAGGATGTTACTGAGACTGGAAGGTTTGAGTTGAGTTGCATAACCTGGGACTTTTTTCTTTGGAGCATAACAGGCTGTAGGGTGACCTTCTAGAGGTTTATAAAATCATGAGGACATAGATAAAGTGAATAAAATGAATCTTTTCCCTGAGGTGGGTGAGTCCAAAACTAGAGGGCATAGCTTTAAGTTGAGAGGGGAAAGATTTAAAGGGACCTAAGGGGCAGCTTTTTCATGCAGTGGTGGTGCGTATATGGAACAAACTGCCAGAGGAAGTGGTAGAGATGGGTACAATTACAACATTTAATAGTCATTTGGGCAGCTACATAAATAGGAAAGGTTTAGAGGAATATGGGCCAAATGCAGACCAGTGAGATTGTTTCAGTCTAGAAAACCTAGTTGGAATGGGCAAGTTGAGCCACAAGGCCTGTTTCTGTGCTTATGACTGTTTCACTCTGCTTCTGCCTTAACATATTCAGACGCTGCTTCCTTTTAAGAGTGTGCAAAAGACTGATGACTCTTCATGAGAAAAAAAATTCTCCATATGTCTGTCTTAAATGGGCGGACTATTCTTTTTAAACAGTGATCCCTAGTTCTAGATTCTCCTGCAACCAGAAACATCCGGTCCACATCCACCATGTTTTCCTCCAGACAGTTTGTTTCAAAAATGAACCATTGAATTTCAACTTTACTATGGTTTGAAAATAAATCAAACCTATTGCTGAGTTCATAGTCTTTTGGGGTGTCTTCTGAAAAAGTAGATGTATCATGTATCTTTTGCTGTGAAATTTTGTGAAGAACCAATCACAGTGAGGTTAATCCTTAATTTGTAAATGCTTCATATTGTAAGGTAAAAGCAGAGTTCCACGTTGAGGTTGTTACAAGGCAGAATATTGGCTATAAATTGGCTCAGTAACTACTTGCCTTAATTCCATAACTGTTTATTTTGCTTTTAACTTCAGTGGGATATGGGTTGCTAGCAATGCCAGCAATTATTGTCCTTGAACTGAGTAGCTTACAGGGCCATTTCAGAGGGCAGTTAAGAGCCAGCCACATTGCTGTCAGTTTGGAGTTGCACGTAGGCCAGACCAGGTAAGGACGACAGATTTTGCTTCCCTAAGGATATTAGTGAACCAGGTGGATGTTTATAACAACCAGTGATAGTTGTTATGGACACCATCACTGAGGTTGCCTTTATATTTCAAGTTCTGTGGTGGGATTTGAACTCTAGTCTTCCTGAGCATCAGTTTAGTTGCCTGCATCTGTGTTACTAGATATTTCCACCGTGCCACCATATTCCCCTTTTTGTTTAGCAATGATATTATCCATCTCAATTTTAAAATATTCAATTGACTCCGCAGCCTCCATATTTTTTCTGAGGGAGAGAGTCTCAGATCTCCATTGCCCTTTGTGTGAATAAGTGCTTCTTTGCATAGTATCAATGTCAGTTGTCTAATTAGACAAAAAGGCTCCTTTCTGTGTTGCAGTTTCTGTTTCTGTGGACACACTGCAGTTTTTTAAAAATTGTGTACAGGCAAAATATTGTCACTGCTGAAAATCAAATGAAACCAAAAGTATTCAGCGGGTCGGGCAGAATCTGTGCAGAGGGAGAACAAAGTTAACATTTGAGGGTGATGTTCTTTCACCAAAATTGGAAAGAGCTGAAGGTATAGCAGGTTTTAAGCAAGTAAAGGACCTGGGAATGCTTTGTATGGTATTTCCATTATTAGGGTTAAGAATATACAGGTGGAGGCATTCATTGATTAAATATCTTGAGCACTTACAAAGAGGGACTGCTGTTACACTAGCGGTTAGTTGAGGAGGAGGTAAACATTTGTAATTCATTTTATTTATTCACGGTAGTGCACACCACTGGCTGAGCCAGCATTTATTGCTCATTCCTAATTGCCATTAACAGGTGAGCTACATTCTTGGAACTACGCAGTCCTTGGGGTGTAGGTACACCCACAGTGAAGTGTGAAAAAGTTACAAAATATTCACCTAGCAACAGAGAAGGAAAATCAGTATTGTTTGAGGATGGTGTGTGTCTTGGAGGGAGATTTGCACTTGTTACCATTATCCTTCCAGGTGGTAGAGTCTGTGGGTCTGAAAATGCTGATGAGCAAACATTTGAGAGTAGCTGCAATGCATCCTGTAGGTGCAACACACTGCTGCCGCTGTGTTGGTGATGGGGGGAGTGAATGTTGAAGTGATGGATGAGATCCTAATCATGTGGGATTTTTGTCTCGGATGATGCCCGATGTCTTGAGTGTTAAAGCTGCCTCCAACTTTTGACTTTGATTCAGCAAATAAATTTAAAGTGAAAGATTAGTATCCAGTACCTACCTTGCCTGGATTTTGGCCTGAATTAACAGGGAAATTGCTAAGTATGGGGTGGTAGGGGAGGGTCAAGGAAAATAAAAAGTGAACAGTCTGTGACATATGCAGATGTGATGGTCTGAATGGCCTCTTCCTGTGCTGCAGTTTTATGGTTCTAGGGCAAAAGGAAGGCGAGATCAAATGCCAAAATGGGACAGTGGTGCAAGGCAGAAGGTGGTAAACAGACAAGAATAATAAAAGACATGCACAGCTCTGCTGGACATGACAGTGACAAAACCATTAAGGGCTGATACCCAGAAAAATAGAAATGGTGGTTATGGTCTAAAACTGTTGAACTTGGTGAGTCTGTAGAGTGCCTTAAACAAAGATGAGGTGCTGTTCCTTGAGCTTAACATTGATCTTCATCAGAACAGTGTAGGAAACTGAGGACCATGATACGGTGGAATTTGGTTTCGTGCATCTTTTCCCCTCATTATACCTGTTTAAAGATTTTCAATCATGATATATGGACATGCAGCAGAAGTTATGATGCTCGAAGTGTCTTCAAAGAGTTGCTGTCTCTGAGAAATCTGTTGGGAGACGAGTAATCCTTACATTTTACTGTATGATGCCTTACAGTCCGCATCTTCCAAACAAACTCATTGCAACAGTGAGGTTATCCAGGCACACAGATAAAGAAGTTGTGGGTTCAGTTTTAAGTTGATAAGTTACCCGAAAGCAAGCTGTAACCATGATTAAATGAACATTACTTGTACCATGCCAAGAATTCTGGATCAAACATAACCCAACACTTTTTTTAATATCTTGTAAATGCAACTGGTGTGTTCTTTATTTCTTGGCTGTGACTGTGTAGTAGTTTGCTAAATATGTTGTGATGATCATGGTATTTGGAACCGTAGGATGGTTACAGCAGAGAAGGAGGCCATTCAGTCTGTCATGCCTTGAGTGGCTCTCCAAAGAAATAGTTTACCCTGTGCCACTTCCTGGCAATCTCCCCATAGCTTTGTACCTTCATCCTGTTTGGATAACAATTCATGTCCCTCTTACATAAACAAAAACAGAAGTTGCTGGAAAAGCTCAGCAGGTCTGGCAGCATCTGTGAAGAAAAAGTCCGAGTTAATGTTTTGGGTCCAGTGACCTTCGTACGAGCTCTTGCATGTCTTGCTTGAATCCGTCTGGGACAGAGACACAGATCCCAGTCCCTCTGTGGGAAAGAACTTTGCCTCGTTGCCATTGCTTCTGTTGCCAAGGAGAACAGTCCCAACCCCTCCAATTTATCTATGTAATCAAGTTTCTCATCTCCAGAACTATTGTCATAAATTTTTACAGGACTATCAGCACAGACAGAAGTTGAGTTCGGATCCACCTGGGCAAATTTTAAAATTAAGCGTACTAAAGTTGGTTATTGATTGTTACTTTTCTGTTTGGACCCAATGTAAGTACCAGATCGTTATGAAAATTCAACCATAGAGTCAAGCAACCCGGAAACAGACCCTTCTGTCCAACCAGTCCATGCCGAACGTAATCCCAAACTAAACTAGTTCCGGCTGCCTGCTCCTGGCCCATGTCCCTCCAAACCTTTCTTAATTCATATACTTATCCAAATGTCTTTTCAATGTTGTAATTGTACCCACACCCACCACTTCCTCAGGAAGTTCATTCCGCACACAAACCACACTTCTTGTGTAAACAATTTGCCCCTTGTGTCTTTTTTAAATCTGCTTCCTCTCACCTTAAAAATGTGCCCCCTAGTCTTGAAATCCCCCATTCTAGGGAAAAGACAACTACCATTCTGTCTATGCCTCTCATTATTTTATAAACGTCCATAAGGTCACCCCCCAACCTCCTTCACTCCAGTGGAAAAGTCCCAGCCTATCCAGCCTTTCTTTACAACTTAAACCTTCCATACCTGGCAACATCCTGGTAAATTTCTTCTAAACCCTCTCCAGCTTAATAATATCTTTTCAATAACTGGGTGACCAGAACTGGACACAGTATTCCAGAAGAGGCCTCACCTTTGTACTTTACAACCTCAACATGACTTCTCAACTCCTATACTTGAAGGACTGAGTAATGAATGTAAGTGTGTCAAATGCCTTTTTAACCACCCTGTCTATATGTGATATGAACTTCAAAGAATTATGTACCTGAACCCCCTAGGTCCTTCCGTTCTGCAACACTATCCAAGGCTCTACCATTAATTGTATAAGCCCTATGCCCGTTTGTTGTACCAAAACACAGTACCTCACATTTACCCAGATTAAACGCCATCTGCCATTTTTGAGCCCATTGATCCATTTGATCAAGATCCCTTTGTTATCTTAGAAAACCACCTTCAGTATCTACTGTGCCACCAATTTTGGTCTTGTCTGTATTTAGTATCTAATAGTTTCACAGTTCATCGTTTGGCTTCTACTAAAATAAAGCAGTGTCTCTCCTGAATAAATTTTGTACAATCTTTCAAGCTAAACAAATCATTGAACTTTTAGGTTAAGTAAAGCTTGTATAAAAGCAAGACTCCCCAAAGATTACAACCAAGGTTGAGCTAATTCAGTTCACTTACTCATCTAGTACCCATCCTGCCAACTGCGTTTTAGGGTGGCTCGGTGGTTAACGCTGCTGCCTCACAGCTCCAGGGACTCTGGTTCAATTCTAGCCTCAGCTGACCGTCTATATGGAGTGTGCACATGCTCTCTGTGTTTACGTGGGTTTCCTCCAGATGCTCCAGTTTCTTCCCACAGTTCAACAATGTGCAGGTTAGGTGGATTGGCCATGGGAAATAGCCCGGTGTCCAGGTTAGTTGGATTGGTTTTGGGAAATGAGGGGTTTTGGGGGTGGGATTCCCTTCAGAGGGTGATGTGGACTCAATGAGCTAAATGGCTTCTTTCCACATTGTCGGTATTCTATTTGGGGTGGCACAGTGGCTCAGTGGTTAGCGCTGCTGCCTCACTGTGCCAGGGACCCGAGTTAGGTTCCAGGCTGAGGCAACTGCCTGTGTGGAGTTTGCACAATCCCCCCCATGTCTGCGTGGGTTTCCTCCTGGTTTTCCGGTTTACTCCCACAGTCCAAAGTTGTGCACGTTAGGTGTATTGGAAGTGCTAGATTGCCCCAGTGTCCAGGGATATGCAAGTTAGGTGGGTTAGTCATGGGAAATCCAAGGTTACAAGGATAGGGTAGGAGGGTCGGTCTGAACAGCATTCCGCGCAGAGGGTTGGTGTGGACCTGATGGGCTGTATGGCCTGCTTCCACACCATAGGAGTTCTATATTTTGTTCTAGTTTAACTGGAAAAAAAATGAAAGAACTGTGGATGCCATAAATCAGAAGCAAAAATAGAAATTGTTGGAAAAGTTCAGCAGGCCTGGCAGCATCTGTGGAGAGAAATCGGAGCTAATGTTTCAGGTCAAGTGACCCTTCCCCAGGATTTAAATTTAACTATTTTTCTGAAAATGGACCTTCTTCATGAGCATTGTTATTTCACAATTTTCAGGTACCTATGGTGTGGTGTACAGCCACTTAGCTAACAGCTCAAATCATAAAGCATGATAAGAAAAGAAGCCAATCTTCTACCAGCTTAAGAACAGTGGAGGATATGTGTTTACAGCTTAATGTGCTAGTTTGCCGAGCAATCTTGTGATAAGGCGCTATCTAACATGGAATTGCAGCAAATGTTCCTATACAAAAGACTGAAAGAGTAACAATGGAGCAGACACTTGTGATCAGTAAGCAATTGGAGAGGATGTTGCGCATTAAAGGACTTACATGAGAAAGGAGGAATTGCTAGAATCAATACAACCACAAGCATACAGATTTACCGATCCTGTTGGGGTGGGAAAACATGAATATGTCATACCTACTCCAGCCTGCCTCAGACCTCGTGGTATCTGGTTGGATCTTGATATCCTCAAAGAAACCAAGCTGTACAATATAGTCTGTACTTGTCAGTGTCTCCCACAACTAAATAAAAAGAAACAAATTTATCGGCCCTCCTAATGAGAAGCATCTGTCAGGCTGCGAAATGAAATTAGTTAAAATTAGTCTTGTTCACTTGTTGCTTTGAGGTTTAAGATTATTGGAAAACCTATATATTGTACTTGTGCTAAATACCGCACAAAAAAATTGAGTTTGTTCTTGCTTAGACCACTCGTATAGATCTGTCTGCAAATGTACCTTTTCTTGTGTTCACCTTGCATGTTGGGGGTGTAGAGGTATGTACAAAATAAGAGCAGGAGTGTAGGCCATTTGATCCCTTTAGTTGCTACACCATTCAGTAAGATCATAGCTGATCTGATTATGGCCTCAACTTCACATTTCTCCCCATGATGTGGAGGTGCTGGTGTTGGATTGGGGTGGACAAGGTCAGAAATCATACAACACCAGGCTATAGTCCAACAGGTTTATTTGAAAACATAAGGTTTCAGAGTCTTACTTCTCCTTTAGGTGTTAGTGAGAGAGAGATAGTATCAGATACAGAATTTATAAGTAAAAGATCAAAGGGTCACATCACTGTGGCGGGTGTATTGAATAAAGATGCTATTAAATCTTTAATTGGTTAGAAGGTTTTAATTGATTTTGTGTATGTAAATCCACAAATTCCTTTCATGTCACTGTCCTGAAAGAACTAAAGGTTTTAGCAGTGTAAAAAAGAGGTGACGTTTTTAGGTCAGACAATGCATGTTAGGTGTGAGGCCTTCTTTGGAATCCAACCAAAGAACACACCTGTCAACTGAACAGACTAGTCAAGACTTTTGGTCCAGTCTTTCAGAGTACCTTACCCGCTCTCATCCTGCATACTTCCCGCATAGGGGACTTCTGCCTTTCAAAGGTACACAAAGGCAACACACCTGGACATCTCATCATCTCAGGCAATAGGACCCTGTGTATGAACCTTTCTGACTATGTCAAGGAGATCTTGAAACCCATTGTACAAGGAACCCCCAGCTTCTGTCGCAACACTACAGATTTCTTTCAGAAACTCAGCACCCACGGACAAGTCGAACCAGGAACGTTCCTTTATCGCAATGGATGTTTTGGCATTCGACACCAGCAGGGGGCCCCCCCCCCCCCCACGAAGATGGCATCACTGCAACAGCCTCCATACTCAATACCACCGACTGCCAATTTCCAGACGCCATTCTACAACTCATCTGCTTCGTCCTCGACCACAATGTCTTCACCTTCGACAACCAGTTCTTCATCCAGACACATGGGGCAACCATAGGAACCAGATTTGCAACCCAATATGCCAACGTTTTCATGCAAAGGTTCGAACAAGACTTCTTTGCTGCACAGAACCTCCGACCATCGCTGTACACCAGATATATCGACAACGTTTCCTTCCTTTCGGGCTCATGGCGAGGAATCACTGAAGTGACTACATGGCGATATCAGCAAGTTTCATCCCACCATCAGACTTAGCGTGGACTATTCTTTAGAATAAGTTTCATTCTTGGACACAAGCATCTCCATCAAGGACAGACACTGCTGTACCTCCCTCTACTGCAAGCTCATGGATAACCTCACGATGCTGCCTTTCTCTGGCTTCCACCCTAAACGTATTAAAACATCCATCTCCTACAGACAAGCCCTATGCATACATAGGATCTGTTTGGATGAGAAGGAACGAGACAGACACGTGAAGGTATAGAAGGACGCCTTCATAGGAACAGGATGCCCAACTCGTCAATTGCCAGTTCCAACATGCCACAGCGAAAAACTGTAATGATCTCAGAAGGCAGGCGTGGGATGTGCCCAAAAGCGTACCCTTTGTCGTCCAGTACTTCCCAGGAGCGGAGAAACTATGCCATGTTCTTCGCAGCCTTCAACATATTATTGATGACAATGAGCACCTCGCCAAGATCTTCCCCACGCCTCCACTTCTCACCTTCAAACAGTCGCCAAACCTTAAACAGACCATTGTTCATGGCAAACTACCCAGCCTTGAGGACAACATCGACCATAACACTATATACAACCCTGCCATGGCAATCTCTGCAAGACATGTCAGATCATGGACATGGATACTACTATCACACATGGGAAAACACCATCCACCACGCACACGAAAGATACTCACGTGACTCAGCCAATGTTGTCAATCTTAGCAAGGATGCTCTTCAGAAAATTAACCAACTCCACGTGATGTTATTTTAAAATTCAAAACGTTTGCTGTATCATTTTGAGAGTTTATTAATCGGTACCTATGGAGCCATGAATGTGTCAGTTGATCAAATATTCCGAATAATCAAGAGGAATGCATAACCACAGTGAACCCTGACGACGCAAAGCTTTGAGACATCAACATGCCTCACAAAGTCAGTATAAAAGCATCAACACCCTTCCTAAAATCAATGTAAAAACCTAAAGTCATAGAAGAATAATACTGGGGATACTCACATCATTGTTATACTTACAGCACATACTGAGACCTTGCAATAGATCACCAGTTTATCAAGAGTGCCAGTTGATCAAGTGCCAATTAAAATGAAGTTTGCTATATTTATTGATCAGCCACCTTCCATCACACTATGTTAACTAAGAATAAATTCCATTATTTGTCATGATGGGATTTGAACCCACATTGCCAGGAACATCACCTGGGATCGTGAACTATTAGACCAGTGACATTACCATTATACCACAGTCTTCTCCTAAGTTCTTAATTTGTACTTGGGTCCAAAGCTCCTCGTCAATCCATTTCGCTGTTCTTTCAGTATAGGTCTGTGTCGTGGGTTCCTAATGACTAAGGGCTGTACTGCTCTGGAAGCTGATTTTTTTATTTTTTGTCCTTTCACCTTTCTTGCCTCAGATTGGTCACTACAGTTTAGCACTGCAGTTGAGAACTTGGGATCAACAATAACGTTCGTTCACATAATGCCTTTACCAGAATGAAGACACTCTGAGGCAGCCCACAGGGAGTAGTAATCAAGCAAAAATTGACACCAAGCTGCAGAAGCAATGATCGGGGCAGTGACCAAATGCTTGATCAGAGAAGTAGATTTGAGGGAAAGTGGAGAAGTTTAGAGGGATTTCCAGAACTTTGGGCCTAGAAGATTGGAGGAATCAGTGGTGTGCAAGAGGCTAGACTTGGAGGCATTGTACATTTAGTTACAACAGCATCAAGGTACAGCAAATAGTTAGGAAGGGGCAGGTGGGGAAATGTATACTTGCATTGCAAGGGGCATGTAAATATGGAATTATTGAGGTCTTGCTACATTGGTACAGATCAGACAGAAAATAACATTGGAGTAAAATGCAGTTTTAGTTTCCTTATTTAAGGACGAATCTATTTGCATTAAAAGCAGTTCAGAGAGTGTTCACTAGGCTGATTCCTGGGATGAAGCAGTTGTCTTATGAGTGAAGGTTGAGCATGTTCACAGGAGAATCCTAGAAGTGTCACAGTGCAGAAGAATGCTATTTGGCCTGTCATCTCTGCTTTGGCGTTCCAAATTAGCATTATGCCTTAGGACTATTCTCCTGCCTTTTCTGCATACCCTTTTGCATATGTCTATCTAAATAATCATTGTGTCCTCTTGAATGCCTCATTTGACCTGCCACCTCCACATTTCCAGGGAGTGCATTCCAGACCTGAATCATTTGTTGTGAGAGAACTTTTCTTGTATCATATGTTCTAATTTGCAAACTTGCTCTCATTTTTGATCCTTATTTCTGTTCGTAAAATATTTCCCATCCTCTATCTAGACCTATAGAACTACGTAGTAGATGGAGGAAAAATGGTGAAATACTTATTGAAAATTGACAAATCAACAATAACCTTATTGAACAGCAGGGCAGACTCAAGAGGCTAAGTGGCCTGTTTCTGCTCCAGATTCTTGTGAATTGGAGCTGCAGGGTTACAGAGGTAGCATGGAACAAGGCTATGGAAGAATGTGAGGATAGGATCTTTCAGAAGAGCTGTTAGTCTGGCCAGCAAATTTGTCTGATGGACAGCTTTCTTAATACTCATATAATTTGCAGATCTCTCAGCAGCTGCTACAGCTCCGAATATCACAATAAACAAAACTACATTCTCTGAGGCATAGCTGTTAGGTGATTTATCTGCAAATATTAAGAATCGGATGCAAGTGCAGGTGGTCTAGGGTTGTCCTATTTAGCCATTTTATTTTAATGACCATTGAAATTACAGTGCATCTCAATTTAAATGGATTTTTCTCCTTTGAATTCTGTCTCAGTCATTGCAGTACAGGTGAAGGAGGAGACAGTTGATTCATCAACACCACTGGACCCCAGCAACCTACTGATCCCTGTAGAAAACATCAAGCAGGAACCAGTGGACTGAGTGAGTCCGACACCCACACTAAAGCTGCAGTGTGCCCGTGTGAACTGGCTAATCTTCAACCCTGTAAGTGATTGTCTTTTTGGACTGGTGTCGGAGAAGGAGAACTGCAGCCAGGAGCCCCAGACCTTGAGCTGGATTGAGTGGATCTGACTGGTTTAAACTGGCCAGGACTGGATCCTACCAACAGAAGCATTTTACGTTAGGGTCCTTTTGTTGCTAATTCCAGCCTGCCAAAAAAATCTTAGGATTTATTAATCAGTCGGGAGAGTTCTGCAGTACTATGTCGGTAAAAATGTTGTGGCTGAGCAAGGCAAATGTATGTTTTACAAAGTACAATCTGTACAGAAGTGTCAGATTCTGTAAAACATTGGTATAGTATTCAGTGCTCAGATGTGACAGCCTTAAGTGTGTAATGTTTAAACTGAGGTTTCCTCATCTCCCTGAATCTGTTTATACCTTTGCCCTTAAGTCCTTTATCTCACCCATGTGCCATTCTTTGTGCGGGAGCTTGAAAATTGAGCAGAGATCAGCCATTTAATCTTGTGGTGAAGGAAGTCATTGTGGCCCAGCCTCATCAACCTGGTTGTTAGATTCCAGCTAATGCCGATGCTGGTGGTCAGTGGCAGGGATTGGGCTTATTCTCAACTGTAACAAATTTTGGAGATGATGCTGTTAGTCCAGCTAGGATGAGCTAGCTTGATGCAGGTAGTCAAACCCAGTATCTTATAGTCTGCATCAATCTATGCCACAATGGGATGTCTCTCTCTTTACCTAGTATTCTTTCTGTCATTGATGCTCTTCAGTTTGTTCTATCACCCACCCATTTTGCTGTTTTTTAAATGCATATATCCTTACTTGGCTGTAGTTCAGTGGTAACTTGCTGCCTTCCCGAAGCTCAGCCATTTGGTTGTTGCTCCTGTCAGTGTTGAAATCCAGTTAACAGGCTGATCAACAGTGGCAGCCACACAGACTTCCTGCAGTGTGTATGTAACACTGTATGAGCAAGGAGCAGGACTCGGCCACTCAAGTTCTTGAGCCTGCTCCACCATTCAATAAATGCATGGCTGGTATGATTGCTCCTCATTGCAGCCAACCCTGATCGTCTTTGGCTGCCTTGCTTATCAAGAATCCATCCACCCTTAAATATTCAAGAATGCTATTTCCACCAGCTTTTTGAAGAAAGCTATTCCAAATATACATGATCTTTTCAGAAAAAAAAAGTCCCCTGATCTCTGCCTTAAATGAGCGACCCTCATTTTGAAGCAGAAGATAAAACATCGTCTCTCCAATTTCACTATCCAGTTGAGGATCTCGTGTTTCAATCGAGTTGTATCTGCTCCAGGTCCAGAAGGATTTGGAGGTGTGATACAAGAGGGAGGATGGAAGGGGCAGTGGCTAGACAATATGGAGACATATTTCCACAGGCACCTTACAGGGTAGTAATTCTTGGACACTTTCCCCATCTCTGACCAAGGAACTGAATTTAATTGTAACTTCCCCATTATTGTTTGGTCCAGACTGAAATTTGAGCCTGGCATCTGCCAGACCTATCTATCTCACCTATCCATTGTATTAACCTGTTGAGTCCTGAGTGAAAGCTCCATCCTTACCATTTAGTAATTGGGAGAAAAGTTGGTTCAGTGGTTAGCACGACTGCCTCACTGCGCCAGGGACCTGGGTTTGATTCCACCGTCAGGCTGTGTGAAGTTGTGCACATTCTCCCCGTGTCTGCATGGGTTTCCTCCGGGTGCTCCGGTTTCCTCCCACAGTCCAAAGATGTGCAGGTTAGGTGGATTAGCCATGCTAAATTGCCCGTAATGTTCAAGGATGTGTAGATTAGCTGGGTTATAGGGGGATGGGTTAGTATGGACTTGTTGGGCCGAAGGGCCTATTTCCACATTGTAGGGATTCTATGATGATAATGACAGCAAGAAGGAAAAAAGGGCCAAAAGAAACCAGTATCTTGGCAAAGCTGAACAGTAACATTGAGAGTTTGTGCAGAAATCGGACCAGGACTTTGTTTCTGTTTCGTGCTGTTGGCTTTATCCAAGACGCTTTATTCCTGCTGATATTATATTACTTTAAAATTAGCTCATTTGAGCACTCTGCCTTATGAAAATTTCAAGTTCCACTCTAGAGATTTGGGATTAAACATTTAAGCTGATGTTCTTTTGCAGTACTGAGACAGTGCTGCATTGCTGGGAATGCATGTCTGAATAGCAATCGGGCAGTGCCCCAGCAGGTTTTCTTGTCCATCCTTGCCTAAGCAGCACGAATGTCATTTGAAGAAACACCCAGAGCTGTTAGCTACAGCGAATTTCATATAAACCAGTGATTGAAGGTGGGAATTCTTCGACTGGTGGATAAATAAATGCAGAGATAACAAGGTGTAGAGCTGGATGAGCACAGCAGGCCAAGCAGCATCAGAGGAGCAGGAAAGCTGATGTTTCAGGTCTGGACCCTTCAGAAATGGGGGAGGGGAAGGGGATTCTGAAATAGATAGAGAGAAAGAAAGAGATGGATGGAAGGTGCATAAAGTAGCAGATAGGTGGAGGGGAGACGGACAGGTCAAGGAGGCAGGGATGGAGCCCGTAAAGGTGAGTGTAGGTGGGGATTTATGGTGGGGGTTGGTCAGTCACATGAAGACTTGACAGGTCAAGGAGGCGGGGATGAGGCTGGTAGGTAGGAGGTGGGGGGTGGGAGGAAAGGTGGGAGAAAGGACAGACAGTTTAGGGAGGCGGGGACGAGCTGGGCTGGTTTTGGGATGTGGTAGGGGGAGGGGAGATTTTGAAGCTTGTGAAGTCCACATTGATACCATTGGGCTGCAGGGTTCCCGATTGAAATATGGAGGTGCTGTTCCTGCAACCTTCAGGTGGCACTGGAGGCGGCCCAGGACGCACATGTCGACCAAGGAGTGGGAGGGGGAGTTGAAATGGTTCGCGACTGCCGAGTCCCACAGCTACCTAGAATACACCTCCTCTTACCCACCTTCCTGCAAAAATGCCATCCCCTATTCCCAATTCCTTCGCCTCCGCCGCATCTGCTCCCGAGACGAGGCATTCCACTCCCGGACATCCCAGCTGTCCTCGTTTTTCAAGGACCGCAACTCCCCCTCCACAGTGGTCGAAAGCGCCCTCGACCGCATCTCTCGCGTTTCCAGCAACTCATCCCTCACACTCTTTCCCTGCAATAACAACCAAAACAGAATCCCCCTTGTCCTCACGTACCACCCCACCAACCTCTGGATCCAACACGTCATCCTCCGCAATTTCTGCCACCTGCAATCTGACCCCACTACCAAGGACATCTTCTCCTCCCCAACCTTATCTGCCTTCTGGAGGGACCACTCTCAGTGACTGTTTTGTCCACTCCACACTCCCCTCCAGCCCCACCACACCCGGCACTTTTCCCTGCAACCGCAGGAAGTGCCACACCTGCCCCCACACCTCCTCCCTCACCCCCATCCCAGGCCCCAAGAAAACCTTCCACACCAAGTAGATGTTCATCTGCACATCTGCTAATGTGGTATACTGTATCCGCTGTTCCCGTTGGTGCCTCCTCTACATCGGGGAAACCAAGCGGAGGCTTGGAGACCGCTTTGTGGAACACCTACACTCTGTTCGTGACAAATGACTCCACTTCCCAGTCGCGAACCATTTCAACTCCCCCTCCCACTCCTTGAACGACATGTCCACCCTGGGCCGCCTCCAGTGCCACCTGAAGGTTGCAGGAACAGCACCTCCATATTTCGATCGGGAACCCTGCAGCCCAATGGTATCAATGCGGACTTCACAAGCTTCAAAATCTCCCCTCCCCCTACCACATCCCAAAACCAGCCCAGCTCATCCCTGTCTCCCTAACCTGTCTGTCCTTTCTTCCACCTTTCCACTCCTCCCACCTCAACCCTCACTCCCACCTCCGACCTACCAGCCTCATCTCTGCCTCCTTGACCTGTCAGTCTTCCCTTGACTGACCAACCCCCACCCTAACTCCCCACCGACACTCCCCTTTACCGGCTTCATCCCTGCCTCCTTGAACTGTCCGTCTCCTCTCCACCTATCTTCTCCTCTATCCATCTTCTATCCGCCTCCCCCCACTTCTCTTTATTTCAGTATCCCCTTCCCCTCCCCCATTTCTGAAGAAGGGTTCAAACCTGAAACATTAGCTTTCCTGCTCCTCTGATGCTGCTTGGCCTGCTGTGTTCATCCAGCTCTACATCTTGTTATCTCAGAATCTCCAGCATCAGCAGTTCCTATTATCTCTGGATAAATAAATGCAACTGTTTTTAATGTTATATTTGCTGGATGTGGGCCTCACTAGCTGAGCCAGCATTTGCCCTTCCTTAATTTCCCTTGAGGTGATGGTGAGCTTCCCTTGTACTTTTGCATTAGTGGAAACTTGTTCTACTTATTTACTCCTCCTCACCACCTCCCAATGAAATCCCCCTCTTCTGTGCTCTGAGAAGAATAATTGCTGCCTTCGTCCATGACTGATACAAAACAAAATCACATGTACTGTCCAATCCATCAGTGTTTGAAGGCAAAATTGAATCACTATCCCTTCACGAAGTCTAGTCAAGCATCCTCTCTTAGCTGCTGACTGACTTGTTATTCCTTTTCAACGTTTTTTGCATTTTTTTGTTTTAATTTCTCGTTTTCAGGGTTTCTTCTTACCTGATAACCTCCCTGCATCCTTCTCTTTGCCACACTGTTTCTCTTTGTTATTGCTCTTTTTCATTCTCTCCCTCTGCCTGCCTCTAGCTGTCTCCTGCTGCTTCTCTGTCCCTCTGTCCCTTAAGCATCAAACTGAGTCCAGCTCATAGATGTTGAACCTTGTTAATAAATGTACTCAATTTCATTATTTTATTGTGGTGTAATTATTACTATAATTCCTTCCATCCATCCATTAACCAAGTGTTTAGTTTCAGTTTTGGCCCTCGCATTGTTTCTCCAGTTTAAGCAGGGCAGACTTTAATTTTTGATCTGTAGAGTTCATGTTGTTTTCAAGATTTCCTTTTTGCATACCTCAATAACTTTTCAAAACTGCAAGTTTGGTCATGTCCTGTAAAAGCAACTTTTTTGTCAATGCATTACCTTCTGATTTCTGCTGTTCTCCTTGAGTACAGGCTTTGTGTTTTTTAGTCAGAGAAGTGGAATCTTTCCTCACTCCAAACCCATGTAGAATCAAGGGGCTCAGATGGATTATACAGGAAATGGGTGATGCCTGGGAATGATTACAGGATAGATTTTTTTTTAATTAACTAACTTGTTCAGACATTTCTAGAGCCAGCAGATCTTGCCCGCAGACCTTCTGATTCCGAGGTAAGGACAGTGCCACTAGACCACAACAGACCTATGATTTTAAACTGTAGAATCAAGAAGATTAATTTGATATCTGGGATTAATTAGAAGCTATTAAATCAAAGGTTCACATGGTCTGTAATACCTGACAGTGATTGCAGGTTGTGATGCAGTTGAAGGACTGGTTGTCCAGATTCACAACAAATCTAGGTTAAAACTAGGTAAAATTAAAATCCTAACCGGGACCCAAAGAATAGATTGCAAGTTTAGAGGTGTTCGTTCGTGTTTTAGTGTATAGATAAATGTGGTTGAAGTCAGTTGCCAGAGATGAAAGCCTGAAATGAAGTGGTTATGTGTAAAGCAATTCTTGCACATTCTGCAGTTGCAATGTGGACACTACCCCCTCCCCCTCATGCTTTTTGAGTCTGTAATCATGATGTGCCAGCTTGCGGCAACATCAGTACAGGTTTGTCGAGAAATCATCTTCTGTTCACTAGCAGGAAATTTGGAGTTTAGAATGTATCATGGAAATTAAAGTTTTAATTCATGTTCTTCAAATGTGCATAAATTGTGAAGTATTTTGTGATATCTCAAGTAATACAAATATGTGTATTTGTCTATTTTTTTATAATAGCTTGTTTGAAATAGGTAGGATCCATTAGAAAGTTTTTTAAACTTGCGCTTAATAATAACTTAAGGGGGCTTCAAAGTTAATGATCTGCCACCAAAGCCAAATAATAAAACTTCATTTTTAATAGTATAGACAATATATGGTCATGCTGTGTGAATAACTGGTCTATAAACTCAATCATATCCAAGTATATGAATATGTTGATAATTTTTGTTCTTCCTTTCCCATCCCTGTTCTCTGCAACTTTTCTGGCTTCACCTTCAATTCCTATGCTGATGGTACAGATGCAGATTTATCTCTGAACCTTAACTGCCTTTTCGATTGGGTTCAACTGAAGCACATATGGGACAACTTACTTAATTTATTGTTTCATACTTCCTAGTATTTGGTTTTGCAGGTGGCTTCTGGCACATCAAAACACCAACTGAGTTGGTGAGTAATAGCAGATGTACTGTGGTGGGCATCACAGCCTCTTTATTCCAGCTGCTCATGCGTGAAATGCCGTACAGGGTTTACTGGATATTAATAGCAGAACGTTTTAAAGAAGGGTCACTGGACCGAAAACATTTACTCTGCTTCTCTGTCCACAGATGCTGCCAGACCTGCTCAGTTTCCCCAGCAATTTCTATTTTTGTTTCTGATTTCCAGCATCTGCAGTACTTTTGTTTTTTTTTTTTTTTTTTTTGAAACATTCAAAAAAACAAAATTGCTTATGATTTCATTGCTGCTGCTGCTGCTGGGGACCTGTTGCATGTAGATTAGCTGCCACATTTCATCTGTTAAACAGTGACTGCTTTTCAAATACTTGTTTGCTGTAAAGCACTTATGAGAGATATGGTGCTTGTGTAAGGTGCTATACAGGTGCACATCTTCAATTTCCTACTTTTGCTTGCTTTCTTTTGTTTTCCTCAAAGAAGAACAAACAAGCCAATGCCTGATTTACTCCTGATCCACTGGTCATTGTCAGCATTTTGCCTGCCCACCTGTCTGCAGCAGTTCTGTTACTGGGCAGCTGAAAGAATCATGCAACTTAAATTGTCCACTAGTTCCTGACCTTTGTACCAGTGGAAGCTGTTTCTACTTACTCAAATCTTTTGGAACCTCGATTAAATTTTCCCTTTATTATACTCCCTAGAGTACACTTTCAGCCTTGGTTTGTTGTTAGCAGGAAATATCAGACATACTCGATTCATCGGTGTGTAAAAGAGAAAATCACTAGCCCTTCAGCAGCTATCTTGAAGCAAGGGCATGATCTGACCCCTCTTTTAGATGCCAATTTGTCTTGCTGTTCCTTTCCAGCGTTTTTATTTTGAATTTTCCAGCTTTTCAAATGGCTACTTTCCTCAGTCTGTCCAGCAAACTGCATAATGAAGATTGTTACCATAAGCTGAATACCTGCATGTGTACTAATATGCCAGAAAAGTGCACTGTTCCAATATCGGTTTCAGAAACTTGACAACAAAAGTTACCTAATATAAACAACCTTGACCATTGCTGAAAAGAGAGGCATGGTGTTGAAGTATTTTCTCTTGCACTCACCAGCATAAATACAACAATGCCAAACTTGAAACAATCACTGCAATGGCTAGAATCATCGCAACATCTCCAGCCAATCAAAGCTAACTTGCCAAACAATCGTCAGCTTTTTCCTGTTGAAGTTTGGCATTCTTGCATCTGTCCTGATGGGTGCAAAATGAAAACCTTCAACATCATATCTTACTTATCAGCAATGGACATGTTTTGTGCCACAAAACAACTATGTTGGATAATCAACAAGATGAGAAATCTGTTACTTGCCATAGACAAGCTGGTGCTAATAGTAAACAGCTTAATAGCTTACATTTTCTAGTTTAATGGGGACTGCCGTGCTTCTCAATTAATTGTTTGAGATGGACGCTCCAATCTGTTCATTGAGACTTTGTTAATATATTAATTGTAAGGGGTTAATCCTTGTAATGAACATTAATTATATCAATAAACCACATTTTGTATGAGATCCAGTTGTGTTTCCTTCTGTCTTCCTGTCCTGAATTAATCTCATTCCTCCTGCGTTGAGAATTTCAAAATTGTTACAGCACAGAAAAAGGCCATTCAGCCCTTTGTTGGTTGTCCCCATTCCTAGGAGTTTACACATTCTTCCCGTGTCTTCATGGGTTTCCTCCAGATGATATGGTTTCCTCCCGCAGTCCAAAGATGCGCAAGTTAGGTGGGTTGGCCATGCTAAATTTCCTATTTTGTCCAGGGATGTGCAGACTATGTGGATTAGCCATGGGAAATGCAGGATTATGGGGTTAGGGGGCTAGGGTGTTTTGTCTGGATGGGACGATCTTCAGATGGCCAGTATGGACTTGATTGGCTGACTGGCCTGCTTCCACACTGTAGGGATTCTGTGATGCTAAGTAATTCACCTAGTACCACTGGTTTATCATCTCCCTGCAACCCTATACATATTTCCATTTTCTGGTAATGATCCAATTCTATCTTGATTGATGTCTCGATTGAACCTGCCCCTCACTACTACCTCAGCACATACCAGTACTTAGCCATTGACTGCATGAAATAAATTTTCTGCTGTCTAGTTCTTGATTTTTTTTTTTTTCCCCCCAACTATTGGAAACAGCTTTTCCCTATCCACAATGTTCAGACCCCTCATGACTTTGAACACGTCTATAAAATTTCTTCTCAAGCTTCTCTTCACCCAAATTCCAACTTTGCCAATCTGTCTACAACAGCTGAAGTTCCTGGAAACACTCAGACTGTTGTAATTTGTTCTGATTCCAACATGGAAGTGAGCTTTGAAATTTAGTAAGGAGTAACATTTAACCCAATCCAAATGAAGAAAAATCTGAGTTTGATTCCTAATTTGGGCTGTGTTATCTTAATTTCTACAGTGGCACTGCAATGTTCCCACTAACAGCGTTATTAGGTTGCATTCTGTCCTTGGGGTCAGAATGTGTGGATTCAGAACTCATTTCAGAGACGTGAGCATGTCATCTGAGCTGACACTTCAGTACTGCGCTAAACCACGGAAGTGCTGCATGGTCATAGGTACTGTATTTTGGATGAAATGTTAAAACATCTGTCCTTTTAGCTGGATGTAAAAGATGCCATGGCTATTTCTCTTTTTAATAAGACGAACAGGGGAGTTCTCCATTGTATCCTGGTTAGTAATAATTATCACTCAATAACAAAAAGAAAATATCTAGTCAATGATTACTGCTGTTTGTAGGAGCTTGTGTGTAAGCCAGCTGCTGTGTTTCCTTAATTACAACAATGACTGCACTTCAAAAATATTTCTTTGGTTGAAATGTGTTCTGGCACATTGTGAAGGGACAAAAGACAATACATAAATTCTTATTTTTCTTTAGTACTTCTAATTGCTGTAACAAACTAGAAACTGCATAAGCAATCAGATGGGTGAGGATAATGAAGGCATACAATGTCATATTTCAGTTAGTGGTAGCTCAGGATTGAGAAAAGCTTAGAAACCAGCTATGGATGACTAAACATAAAGAGAAACTGGAGTCTGAGTAAAAATTATCAAGAAATAGAAACTCGGACAGTCAAAGCTGCTGCACATATGTACAAAGGAAGTGAGTAGCTAAAGTAGTTATTAGTTTCTTAGAGGATGAGACTGGGAATTTATGGTAAACCAGATTACTCTGAACAATTATTCTGTATCCGTCTTCATAATAAAAGATGCAACAAGCATCCCAAAATTAGCAGGAAAGTGGACATAGGAAGAGAAACTTAAAGCAATCACAAGGGAAAATGTACGAGGAAAATGTATGAGACCTAAGGGTTCAGGTACGTAATTCTTTGAAGTTCGTGTCACACATAGACAGGGTGGTTAATAAAGCATTTATCAGGCTTGTGTTCATTGCTCAGACCTTTGAGTATAGGAGTTGGGACTTTATGTTGAGGTACAGGATGTTGGTGAGGCCTCTTCTGGAATACTGTGACCAGTTCTGGTCGCCCCGTTATAGGAAGGATATTATTAAGCTGGAGAGGGCTCAGAAGAGATTTACCAGGATGTTGCCGGGAATGGGAGTTTTGAGTTATGAGGAGAGGTCGGATAGGCTGGGACTTCTTTTTTTTTTTCACTGGACTGTAGGAGGTTAAGGTTTGACTTTATAGAGGTTCACAAAACCATTGCAGGTATAAAAAAAAAAAAAAGTGACGGCATATTTTTAAGCTGACCGGAGAAAAATATGAAGGGCAATTTTTTTCAGTGATTTGTGTGTAGAATGAGCTTCCAGAGGAATTAGTGGATACGGGTACAGTTACAGCACTTAAAAGATATTTAGATAAGTACATGAACACAAGTTTTCGAGGGATATGTGCCAAATGCAGGCAGGTGGGATTAGTTTGGGATTATGGACTTGTTGGACTGAATGGTCTGTTTCAGTGCTGTATGAAAGGCTGCCAAATCCCCTGGACTCAATGGCCTTTCCATCATCGAATATTACAAGAATGGCTGAAGAGGCATTGAATGCATTTATTGCAATCTCCCAAAATTTCCTAAATTCTGGAAGGGTTCCAGGGATTGGAAAACAACAAATATAACACCACTCTTCGTGAAAGGATGGAGACAGAAAGAAGATTATATAGGCCAGCTTGTCTGATATCTGTTACCAAACAAAAAGCTAGAATTCTTTTATTGAAGGGGTTGGTAGCAGGATGTTGTCTGATTGGGAAAATCATATTTCAGAGTCAACATGGTTTCGTTAAAGTCAACCTGAGACTGACCAATTAATTTAGAATTATTTTAGGATGTAACAAGAATGTGGATAGAGGGGACACAATTGGATGTGTATTTTGGGTTCCCAAAAGCCATTCCATAAGGTACCACGTAAAAGATTACTGTACAAGGTAAGATTCTGTTGGGAATGATATGTAAATATGTATCAGTTACCTAACAGGAAACAGTTGAGAAAAATGGGGCATTTTCAGGTTGAGCAGACTATATCTTGTGGAGTGCTACAGGGATCAAACCTATTTATGGTCTATGTTGATGACTTGGCAGAAGGAATCAATTGTATTGTAACCAAATTTGCTGATGTAAAAATTGGTGAGTGAGTTGAGAAGGACATGAAGGGAGAGTTAGGTTAAGTGATTGGGCAAAGCATTTGGCAGATGGAGTATAATGTGGGAAAATGAGTCAGTCCATTTTTGGCAAGATTAGAGAAGCAAATGTTAAGTAAATGGAGAGAGACTGTAGAATGCCTCAGCATGGGAGATCTGGCTATCCTCATACATGAATCAAAAAAATTGCATGCAGCAATTAATTAGGAAGGCTGGCCTTTATTCCAAGTGGGATGGTGTTTAAAAGTCATCCTACAATTGTGGAGCGCGTTGGTGAGGTTACACCTAGTGTATTGTGTACAGTTTTTGTCTCCCTTGCTTAAGAGGGGATATACTTCTATTGGAAACAATTCAGAGTCGTAGAGTCATACAGCATGGAAACAGACCCTTTGGTCCAACCAGTCCATGCAAAACGTAATCCCAAACTAAACTAGTCTTACTTGCCTGCTGTTGGTCCATGTCCGTCCAAACCTTTCCTATTCATGTACTTATCTAAGTATCCTTTAAACATTGCAAAGGTGCCCATGTCCACCGCTTCCTCAGCAGGTTCATTCCACAGGCAAACCATCTTCAGTAAAACATTTGTCCCTCATGTCTTTTTTAGATCTCTCTCCTCTTGCCTTAAAAATATGTCCCCTATTCTTGAAAACCCCCATCCTAGGGTTAATAGTAGATGCTTTTTTCCCTATTTTTACTCCTCATGATTTTATAAATCTGGATAAGGTGACCACTCAACCTCCTACACTCCAGTGAAGAAAGACCCAGCCTTTCTGTATAACTCAAACCCTCCATACCCGGCAAGATTCTGATAAATCTCTTGAACCCTCTCCAACTTAATATCCTTCCCAGGGAGCCTTCTCTGAACTGCTCTCAGTTCCTCCCGAGTGACCATATAGGGGCATCCTCAGCTGGTTTCATAGAACATAGAACACTACAGGCCCTTCGGCCCACGCTGTTGTGCCAACCTATCATCCTACTAAGATCAGTCTACCCTGTATACCCTACATTATGCTATCATCCACGTGCCTATCCGAGAGTCGCTCAAAAGTCTCTAAAGTATCTTGACTCCACTGCTACTGCAGGCAGTGCATTCCACACGCCCACCACTCTGTGTAAAGAACCTACCTCTGACATCTCCCCTACATCTTCCTCCAATTGCCTTAAAATTATGCCCCCTCGTAATAGTCATTTCCGCCTTGGGAAAAAGTCTGTAACTATCCACTCTATCTATGCCTCTCAACATCTTGTAAACCTCTATCAAGTCACCTCTCAATGAAAAAAGCCCTAGCTCCCTCAACCTTCCCTCATAACACCTGCCCTCCAGTCCAGGCAGCATTCTGGTAAATGTCCCCTGCACCCTCTCTAAAGCTTCCACATCCTTCCTATAATGAGGTGACCAGAACTGAACACAATATTCCAAGTGTGGTCTAACCAGAGTTTTATAGAGCTGCAGCATAACCTCACGGCTCTCAAACTCCATTCCCCTGCCAATGAAACCCAACACACACTGCGCCTTCTTTACAACCCGATCAACTTGGGTAGCGACTTTAAGGGATCTATGGACGTGGACCCCAAGATCTCCCTGTTCCTCCGCACTGCTGAGAATCCTGCCATTAACCCTGGATTCTGCATTCAAATGCGACCTTCCAAAATGAGTCACTTCACACTTTTCTGGGTTGAATTCAATCTGCCACTTCTTTGCCCAGCTCTGCATCCTGTCAATGTCCCATTGCAACCCATAACAGCCCTCCATTCTGCCCACAACTCCTCCAACCATCTTGTCATCGGCAAACTTACTAACCCGCCCTTCTACTTCCTCATCCAAGTCATCTTATAAAGATCACAAAGAGCAGAGGTCCCAGAACAGATCCCTGCGGAACACCACAGGTCACCGACCTCCAGGCTGAATACTTTCCATCTCCTACCACCCTCTGTCTTCTATTGGATAGCAAGTCTTGTATCCAGACAGCCAAATTTCCCTGAATCCCATGCCTCTTAACTTTCTGAATGAGCCTACTATGTGGAAACTTATTGAATGCCTAGCTAAAATCCATATACACCACATCCAATGCTGTATCTTTGATGTGTTTTGTCACAATCTCAAAGAATTCAATAAGGCTTATGAGGCATGACCTGCCTCCCTCAAAGCCATACTGACTATTTCTAATCAAACTGTGCTTTTCCAAATAATCATAAATACTATCTCTCGGAATCCTCTTCAATAATTTGCCCACCGCAGAAGTAAGACTGACCGGTCTGTAATTTCCAGGATTACCCCTATTCCCTTTCTTGAACAAGGGAATGACATTTGCCACCCTCCAATCGTCTGGTACTACTCCAGTGGACAGTGAGAACGCAAAGATCATCGCCAAAGGGGCAGCAATCTCTTCCCTCACGTCCCGTAGTAACCTTGGGTGTATCCCATCTGGCCCAAGGGACTTATCTATCCTCATGTTTTTCAAAATTTCTAGCACATCCTCCTCCCTGACATCAACCTGTTCGAGCATATCTGCCTGTTTCATGCTGTCCTCACAAACGTCAAGGTCCCTCTCACTGGTGAATACTGAAGCCAAATATTCATTAAGGACCTCCCCTGCTTCCTCTGACTCCACACACAAGTTCCCTCCACTATCCCTGATTGGCCGTACCCTCACTCTGGACATCCTCTTGTTCCTCACGTAAGTATAGAAAGCCTTGGGGTTTTCCTTAATCCTACCCACCAAGGTTTTCTCTAGCTCTCCTAAGTCCATTCTTCAGTTCCTTCCTGGCTACCTTGTAGACCTCCAGAGCCCTGTCCGATCCTTGCTTCCTCAACCTTAAGTAAGCTTCCTTCTTCCGTAGTTGGTGCTCCGTAGTTCTTGCCTAATAGCATTGTAAATCCCCCTCCCCTAATTAAATACTTGCTCACACCGTCTGCTCCTATCCCTCTCCGTGACTACAGTAAAGGTCAGGGAGTTCTGATCACTATCACCGAAATGCTCTCCCACCAAGAGACCTGACACATGGCCTGGTTCATTGCCAAGCATCAAAGCCAATATGGCCTCCCCTCCGGTCGGCCTATCTACATATTGAGTCAGAAATCCTTCCTGGACACACCTGACAAAATCTGCTCCATCCAAACTATTTGCAATTAGGAGGTTCCAATCGATATTAGGGAAGTTGAAGTCGCCCGTGACAACAACCCTATTACTTCTGCACCTTTCCAAAATCTGTCTCCCAATCTATTCCTCAGTGTCTCTGTTGCTATTGGGGAGTCTGTAGAAAACTCCCAATAAAGTGACTGCTCCTTTCCTGTTTGACGTCCACCCATACTGACTCAGTGGAGAAACCCTCCTCGACGACCTCCCTTTCTGCAGCTGTGATACCATCCCTGATTAGCAATGCCACTCCCCCACCTCTTACCTCCCTCCTTGGTTCTTTTGAAACATCTATACCCCAGAACATCCAACAACCATTCCTGCCCTTGTGTTATCCAAGTCTCCGTAATGGCCACAACATCATAGTTCCAAGTACTAATCCATGCTCTAAGTTCATCACCCTTATTCCTGACACTTCTTGCATTGAAGTAGACACACTTCAACCCATCACACTGACTGCTACTTTGCCCTATCGACTACTTATCCTTCCTCACAGATTCTCTGTTTGCTATATCTGTCTGTACACTGGCTACCCCATCCTCTGATCTGTAGTTTCAGTTCCCATGCCCCTGCCAAACCAGTTTAAACCCTCCTGAAGAGCTCTAGCAAACCTCCCGCCCAGGATATTGATGCCCCTCCAGTCCAGGTGCAATCCATCCATCCATCCTTCCTGTACAGGCCCCACCTTCTCCAGAAGGTATCCCAATGATCATGTTTTTGTTAACTTGTCATTTCAGAAAGCAGCACATGCAGAGCAATAGGAGCAATTCCACTGGTATCTTTATCAAATCTCCCTCTGAATTTTCTCTGTTAGAAGGAGAATAGCCCCAGCTTCCCTACATCATAGCTACCCAGAGAGGATCAAATGATGGTGCCCACTGTGATGGAATAGCTTGCTGAGACTCAACTATTTAGAACTTGACACCCTGTAAAACTACCCCAGTATCCTGCATGATCTAAGTTAGTGGTCTGTTTTTGGTGTACTGAGGGAAGAAATATTGGAAAATTGGTTTCATTAACTTAGCACGTTTGATATTTTGGAACTGTTAAAACTTTTGAAATAAAATCAGAAATAGCTGGAGAAACTCAGCAGGTCTGGCAACATCTGTGGAGAGAAAGCAGAGCCTCAGAAGAAGGATCACTGGTCCCAAAATGTTAACTCTGCTTTATCTCCACAGATGCTGCCAGACCTGCTGAGTTTCTCCAGCTATTTCTGTATTTGTTTCAGACTTCCAGCATCTGCAACTTTGTTTTTTTTTGCAATTGTTTTGTTAAGCTATAATCGTAGGCAGACCACACAAAGGGAGGCCATTCAGCCCATTGGGACTGTATCAGCTCTTTGAAAGTGCGATCCAATGAATCCCACTCCTCTGCTCTTTTTCATAGCCATGTAAATGTTTCCCCTTCAAGTATTTATTCAGTTCTTTTTCACAAGCTACTATTAAATGTGCTCCTAACACCTTTCTGAATATTAGCCATTTGGCTGGTTTCTGAACAGACAATTTATTTGGATAAGTACGTGAATAAGAAAGGTTTGGACGGATATGGGCAAAGCACAGGTAGGTGGGACAGGATTAGTTTGGGATTATGTTTGGTATGGACTGGTTGGACCGAAGGGTCAGTTTCTGTGCTGTAGGACTCCTTACAGAAGAGGTGCTACTTGATGAAATCCATGCTGGCATGTTGCTGTTGCAGGTTTGTGAAAGATGCTGTTTTGGGGGTGGAAGTTCTCTTGGTTCTGGTGAGATTCCTTTGCAGTAGGTTTGCAAAGCTGCCCTGAAATTGACATCTTTCTGGTTAACCAATCATGGTAAAATGTGGAAGGTTTTCCTCTGCTCTATACTTTTAGCCAATCTATGGATGCCTTTCTGTATTCTAAATGGGTTTCCAAGTAACAGTTGGAAAAAATTGTGATCATTATATCAATAATGATATTTAATAATGTTACTGCATTCTTAATCCTCCTCAATAGAATGTGCATTGTATATGGAGAATGCTGGGGAAACCTGAGAGTCTGGAAACATCTGTGGAGAAAGAAACAGTTAAAAGTTTCCAATCCGATTGAGAGTAGTAATTCCTCCTCAATTCAGTCCAAATGATTAGTCCTTTATCTTGCAACACTTTCTCCTGCTCCTTCCCACTCCCTTCCACCATCTTTTAGAATCCCCACCTAGCAGATGCAATCTCTGTGACTACCCTATCAAGCTTCTTCAGAATCTTGTATGCGTCACTGTTCCACAAGTAAGTTGGTTAAGTAATTTTCAAACTTGGAACCTGGAATGCAAAACTATTCCAAGTTCCCTGCTCTGTTACAAACTGTCATCGTGAAATTATTTCCAGACTCCTTTTGTCATGAAGATTGGGATTATATACATAGTTGCATCTGTCACTCCAATGCCCCTTCCCCTCGTCCATCATGTCAAACATCCCCTCAATTCCTCCCTCTCCCATAGCCCTGAACTTGTGTCCTCCTCTAGTTTCTCTTCTATTGCCTGTCATGCTCTTGGTGAGTTCGTCTTGATTTGATTTGATTTACTCTTGTCAAATGCATCTAAGTACAGTGAAAAGTTTTGTTTTGTGAGCAATACAGTCAGATCATAACAAAGACAAGCAGATCATGGGGTGTTTTGACGGATCGAGGCATACAAAGTTACAACTATACAGGTGGTGCACAAAAGCAAGGCCAACATTAGATTGAAATTAGTGAGGTCCATTCATCAGCCAAATAACAGCAGGGAAGAAGCTGTTGGTGCGTGTGTTCAAACTTCTGTATCTTCTGCCTGACAGAAGTGATTGGAAGAGAGTATTAGTGGAGTGGGAGGTGTCTTTAATGATGTTGGCAGCCTTTTCGTGGCAATAAGAAGTGTAGAGGTAGTCCATGGATGGGAGGTTGGCTTCTGTGATGCTCTGGGCTATGCAAACACCTCTCAGTACTTACTCATGATGCTGGGCAGAGCAGAGCAGGTGCCGTACCAGGCTGTTTTACATCCAAAAAGAATGCTTTCTATGGTACATCTGTAAAATTTGGAGAGGGTCCTTATGGACCCTTCAATACTCTAATTCCTAGCTGACGAATCTTAGAACTCAGAGACCTAGGTCTCTGCTCTGTCCTCTGCGAATGAATCCTCAGCTACCTGACCCACAGACCCACTGTCGGAATAGGGAAATGGCAGCCACTATGGATCTGTTTCACCAGCAAGGCGAATTGCAGGGCATTGAGGCAGAGATACTAGAGTTGATGTGGGCCATGTACGTGGAACCTACAACATTCTCATTTAATCATATTCCCACCAAATTCCTCACCCCATACAACTCTGTGAGATCTCTGCACTGCTCCAATGCTGGCCTCTTGTGCATCCACTGTTCCTTTGTTCTGCCATTGGTGGTGATGCCTTCAGCTGCCTAGACATTAAGATTTGACTGTGATGATGTTAGTGGAATTAAAATTCTCTACCAAGAATGCTGCACCATTGAATCTGTTTAAAGGTGTGCTTATTTAATACTATCGTAATAGCTCTGGTCAATGATCTGAATTTGGATTACACCTTACAATGTAACTAAGACATTTGGCACGCTTGTTTTCATGCGTGAAATGTGGAGCCATCTTTCCTCTTTGTTGCTCACTGAAGTCTCCTACTTCTTGTACCATCCGGAGAAATGAATTAGACTTGGTGTCAAGCAGGAGGTTTGACACCATCCTGGGCAAAACAGCCCTCTTGATTAGTACCACATCCACAAATGTTTACTTCCTCCACAACCGATGCTCAGTAACAGTAGTGCATTCCATCTGCAAGATATTCTGAAGAAATTCACTAAGGTTCCTTGGACAGTACCTTCCAAACAGTGACCACCATCATCCAGAAGGACCAGGGCAACAGATACATAGGAACACCTCCAAACAACTTACTTTCCTGACTTGGAAATACATTGCTGTTCCTTCAGTGTTGCTGGGTCAACATCCTGAAATTCTATCCCTGATGGTATTATAGGTCTACCTAAAACACATGCACTGCAGCAGCTCAAGAAGGCAGCTCACCCCCACATGCTCAAGGGCAACTAGGGATGGACAATAAAAGATGGCTAAGCCAATAATGTCCACATCCCCTGAATACGTTTTTTTTTTTTAAAAATTGACATCTTAGGCCCTCTGCTGTGGGTATTAAATACACCCAAATGGAGAACTCTTCAACATTACTGACTTTGATGTCAAAATTAAACTGATTTTATTTGTCGAAGATTGCAGTGTTGTTGCCCACTCGGCCCCAAATTGCAAACCTCTCTTGCTTTCTTCAGATCTGTATACAAGAGACCCAGCCTATCTTGAATATTGTCATAACAAAACTCATCAACCCATCCCTGGTCAGTCAAATATTCCACCTGCCATATACGTTGGAGTAGAGACTAGAATATGTTGAGCACTTCCCATGCCTTGGGCAGCCAGCTCTCTCAAAAAGCCACCATTGAGGAAGAGATCCAATACCAGATCAACTGCATCAGCTCAGCCTCCTACAAGCTACAATAACTAGTGTTTACCAAAATAGACTGATACAAGTCAACGCGCATTCCTAGTGTGCAGAGAAGTTGCTGTCACCAGGCTCCCCTATTGTGGTAAGGCCTGGACTATGGATCACTGACATATGAGTGTGCGAGATAAATTTGAGCAGTGACGTTTTTGTCATATTCTCAGTGTTAAATGGGAGGGCCACCCTACAAAATCAACTTGGATAAAGTAGAAGCTGTGTCTGAATGACTGAAAGCCATGTCTCTGGCAGGATTCTGTTCACTCACCATTCAAAAGGCCAACGATCCAGCAGAGGTTAAGAAAATGTCATAAAGGTACTCTGAAGCTATATCTGAGGCAAGTCAGAGTGAGGTGTTAACCGAGAGGAGCTCGTGATCAATCACTCATTCAAAATGTTAACAATGTGTCTGTCGACCTCACTTATGTTTTGACTCTCAGCGTCTTAGTGATGAGACAGAGCAGCAGCAGAAAAGGAAGCAGATGCTGCACTCTGGTCCCACTGCCTCATGTGCTCAATGGTTTGTGGTCAGGAATTGGTCTGTTCAGATCAGTCATGTGAAGGCTCATGGCAGAAAGCAGGGCCTCCAAGGAGACACCTTACGTGAATCAAGGGACAGTCACTGATCTGATTTCGGACTGCATTGCAGTGGAACGTGATCCGGTATTCGTCGGGTGTGGAATTTCCTGCTAGGAAGAGAAATCCAGCTAAATATTGCTGTTGTTTGACAAAAGTCCTGCACTCTTTTGGCTTGGCGTTCCTCTTTTAAAATGTTAACTGTCCTTTCATAATTTTTATTTTTATTTTTGAATCTTTCCTCCAGCCAAATCTTAATGACACCCAAAGTAGCGCTGTGACCGAGGTGATTAACTCAGCACAAAGTGGCAATTGAAGCTTCGACATAGTGATCACTGCGTCACAGTTCCACAATAAGCAACTAATTGCAACCTATGCCAATCGAGGAACCTTCTCAAAAAGCACCCCTGTTTATCTGTAATCATTAGAGACTAAAAACACATTATGGTATCCCATGTGTACTTTAAAGTACTTTAAAGGCAACAAAAAGTAACTTGTATTTCAACAGTGTCTTTTATGTCCTCCTGAAAATGTTTCACCATCACAAACTTACTTCTATGAAGAGAAACTTGGCAGCCAGCTTGTCTGTCTCCAGGTTACTTCAGGGAGTGCATTTCTTGCGAAGACATCAAAGGAGTTTGATGTAAGATCATATTGTGAATGCAAGTGGGTGAATAATTATGATTTTAAAAGATGTTCTATTCCAACCTGTTTCCCACATGCCTCAGGAAACTAGACAATAAGTAAAGATCTGTGGAAGAAAATAGAAGACTTTTTTTTTGAAACATGGGTGCTAAGACATTTATTCTTAAATTTCCCTCTAGACCCCAAGACAAATGAAGAGGTGCTCGCAAATCCAAAAGGAACTCTTAAAAAGTGACAGCTACAAAAGAAAATGAGTATTATCATTCCATTTGAGCAGAACTGCAAAGCTACAGAGATCTCTTCTAGAGGGCAAAGTGGAGGAGGCAGCAGAAAGTGGTGTTGACCTAGGTGTGCTTGGATGGCCGATGTCGCAGAATGTGTGTCACTTAAGTCACAGTGGATGTGTGAGATGGCACAAATCATATAATCACGACAGATCTCCTAGCTCAAGGAGCTACAAGCAGCAACAGCAAGACAACTATGTTTAAAATGTGCAGGGCATTGAACTATGTAGGAGGGTTTGTGCTCAGTGAGGTGGTCTCCATAACTGGGGATTTGTAACTGGATTCTGTACCTCCTTGAAAGGAAAGGATAAATAATTATCCTGGGTGTACTTTGGCTGAGGACAGAGTTAGGTTCAACTCTGGTTTAATATCCCCATCAACTGTTTCCATCTTACATGAGCAATAATGACTGCCATGAAACAATGCCAGTGATTAGATATTTGAAAGATTACTGGTAGTTCCTGCATAGATGCTGCCCAGAATGGAGATTTTTTTTTTTTGTGTTCAGTCATGAGATGTGGGCTTTGCTGTCTGGGCCAGCATCTATTGCTCATTCCTGGTTGCCATTGAGAATGTGGAGTTGAGCTGCTTCCTTCAGTTACCTCCAAATTGGCATGCCCTTTAGTTTTGTTGGTGTTTTCTGTCTCTCTGGTCCTGCTGTAAACACTGTTTGCTTTATGGTTCTCTCATCTGAAGGATAGCAAGTTAGCTCTCTCTCATCTGAAAGAAAGCAAGACCAGCTCGGTCAGGGTAGCCTTGAGGAGAGGTTGGTTGAGTGTATCCGTGATAGTTCTCTTGAACAGTATGTAATGGAACCGACGAGGGAGCAAGCTATCCTAGATCTGGTCCTGTGTTATGAGACAGGAATAATTAATGATCTCATAGTTAGGGATCCTCTTGGAAGAAGTGATCACAGTATGGTTGAATTTAGAATACAGATGGAGTGTGTGAAGATAAAATCCAATACCAGGGTCCTGTGCTTGAACGAGGGGCACTACAATAGAATGAGGGAGGACTTGGCTAAAGTAGACTGGAAACAAAGATTTTATGGTGGGACAGTTGACGAGCAGTGGAGGACTTTCAAAGCAGTTTTTCAAAGTGCTCAGCAAAAGTATATTCCAGTGAAAAGGAAGGACTGTAAGAAAAGGGGTAATCTGCCATGGGTGTCTAAGGAAATAAGGGAGGCTATCAAATTGAAAGAGAAGGCATACAAAGTGGCCAAAAACAGCATGAAACTAGAAGATTGGGAAAACTTTAAAGGTCAGTAGAAAGCAACAAAAAGAGCTATAAAGAAAAGTAAGATAGAACATGAGAAAAAACTAGCACAGAATATAAAGTTAGATAGCAAAAGTTTCTATAAATATATAAAACGAAAAAGAGTGGCTAAAGTAAACGTTGGTCCTTTAGAGGATGAGAAGTGGAATTTAGTTATGGGATATGATGAAATGGCCGTGGCATTGAACAGGTATTTTGTATCGGTCTTCACAGTGGAGGACACTAATAACATGCCAGTAATTGACAAAGAGACGAAGGTAGGTGAGGACCTAGAAACAATCATTATTATGGAAGAGGTAGTGTTGGGCAAGCTAATGGAGCTAAGGATTGATAAGTCTCCTGGCCCTGATGGAATGCATCCCAGGGTACTAAAAGAGATGGCGGGAGAAATAGCAGGTGCACTGGCAGTAATTTTCCAACATTCGCTGGACTCTGGGGCAGTCCCAGCAGATTGGAAAACAGCAAATGTGACGCCATTGTTTAAAAAGGGAGGTAGACAAACGATGGGGAATTACAGACTGGTTAGCTTAACCTCTGTAGTGGGGAAGATGCTTGAGTCTATTATCAAGGAAGAAATAGCAAGGCATCTCAATAGAAATTATCCCGTTGGGCAGATGCAGCATGGGTTCATGAAGGGCAGGTCATGCTTGACAAATCTTTTGGAATTCTATGAGGACATTACGAGCAAGGTGGACAATGGGGACCCAGTGGATGTGGTGTACCTAGACTTCCAAAAGGCCTTCGACAAGGTGCCACACAAGAGGCTGCTGCATAAGATAAGGATGCATGGCGTTAGGGGTAAAGTATTAGCATGGATAGAGGATTGGTTGACTAACAGGAAGCAAAGAGTGGAGATAAATGAGTGCTATTCTGGCTGGCAATCAGTGACTAGTGTGTGCCTCAGGGATCGGTGTTGGGACCGCAATTGTTTACAATTTATATAGATGATTTGGAGTTGGGGACCATGTGTAGGGTGTCAAAGTTTGCAGATGACACTAAGATGAGTGGCAGAGGACTGTGAAACTTTGCAGAGGAACATAGATACATTGAGTGAGTGGGCAAAGGTCTGGCAGGTGGAATACAATGTAAATAAATGTGAAGTCATACATTTTGGTAGGAGTAATAGTAAAAAGGATTATTACTTGAATGGTAAAAAGTTGCAGCATGCTGCTCTGCAGAGGGACCTGGGTGTCCTTGTGCATGAATCACAGAAGGTTGGTCTGCAGGTACAACAAATAATTAGGAAGACAAATGGAATTTTGTCCTTCATTGCTAAAGGGATTGAGTTTAAAAGCAGTGAGGTTATGTTGCAGCTGTACAAGGTGCTGGTGAGGCCACACCTGGAGTACTGTGTGCAGTTTTGGTCTCCTTACTTGAAAAAGGATGTACTGGCACTGGAGGGGGTGCAGAGGAGGTTCACTAGGTTGATTCCGGAGTTGAGGGGGTTGGCTTATGTGGAGAGACTGAGTAGATTGGGATTATATTCATTGGAATTCAGAAGATTGAGGGGGGTTCTTATAGAAACATATAAAATTATGAAGGGAATAGATAAGATAGAAGTAGAGAATACGTTTCCACTGGCAGGTGAAGCTAGGATAAGAGGGCATAGCCTCAAGATTAGAGGGAGCAGATTTAGGACTGAATTGAGAAGGAACTTCTTCACCCAGAAGGTTGTTAATCTATGGAATTCCTCGCCCAGTGAAGTAGTTGACGCTACTTCAGTAAACGTTTTTAAAGCTAAGGTAGATTTTTTTGAACAATAAAGGAATTAAGGGATACGGTGAGAGTGTGGGTAAGTGGATCTGAGTCCACAAAAAGATCAGCCATGATCTTATTGAATGGCGGAGCAGGCTCGAAGGGCTGGACGGCCTACTCCTGCTCTTAGTTCTTATGTCCTTATGTTGTTATGTTTCTCAATGGTTCGGGCAGCTTATTCAGCAAGTGGCTTACTCATGCAGTCTAGGAAAGGTCCAAGGTTCAGTCCTTCACCTGTGCTGAGTTAAGTTTCTTCGGACTCAGCTGTCACAATAGGTTTCGGAGTCTTTGCTTAGTGGAGGAACAAGTGGGCTCAGTTTCTACTTCTGATCATTGTCCAGTGACCTCTTGTGGGAGGTCTGTGTATGGACATCAGGTGAAGACAGCATTGACTTGAGTTGTTTCTTATTTGGATATGCACCAATCTGTTTTGTGGCACTGTGGGTAGGATCTCTGTCTCTGAGCCAGAGGCTTTGGGTTCCTGTCTTGCTGTGAGACTTGATGGCTTAAGGAACATTTGTTCCTAATGCAGCCAAACTTGTTTAGGTTTAAAGCAGAATATCCTTCTAACACATGCCAATAGCAGGCTTCAAGACAGGGGAGAATTCCTGGTCAGCCGTGTGGCAGAAAGACAATTGGAACCTCTACCATCACTAGCTGTAATTCAAGACCTCAACACGTATACAAAAGAGCATGTTATAGAGTCAGAGATAATAGGAACTGCAGATGCTGGAGAATCTGAGATAA
>JAHRHZ010000008.1:3417913-3449261 GCA_024137785.1 Ginglymostoma cirratum | reverse complement strand
GCTGACGTTTCGGGCCGAGACCCTTCTTCAGAAACCTTCATTTCTGATGAAGGGTCTAGGCCCAAAACGTCAGCCTTCCTGCTCCTATGACACTGCTTGGCCTGCTGTGTTCATCCAGCTCTACACCTTATTATCTTATGTTATAGAGTCATAGAGATGTACAGCACAGAAACAGACCCTTTGGTCCAACTCGTCCACGCTGACCAGATATCCTAAATTAATCTAGTCCCATTTGCCAGCATTTGGCCCATTTCCCTCTAAACCCTTCCTATTCACATACACATCCAGATGCCTTTTAAGTGTTGTTATTGTACCAGCCTCCACCACTTCCTCCAGCAGCTCATTCCATATACGCACCAACCTGTGTGTGAAAAAGCTGCCCCTTAGGTCCCTTTTAAATCTTTCCCCTCTCACCTTAAACCTATGCCTTCTGGTTTTGGATGCCCCTACCCTGGGGAAGAAGACCTTAGCTATTCACCCTATCCATGGCCCTCATGATTTTATAAGGTCACCCCTCAGCGTCCAACACGCCAGGGAAAATAGCCCCAGCCTATTCAGCCTCTCCCTATTGCTCAAACCCTCCAAACCTGGCAACATCCTCATAAATATCTGGAATCCACTCGAATAGAAAATTCCTAAGACACCCAGCCTTTTGATTGAAGAGGTTATTCCTCATTTCCGTCTTAAATAGGTTAGGATGGATTGGCCAGGCTAAATTTCCCATAGTGTCCAGGGATGTGCAGGCTAGGTGGGTTGGCCATGGGAAATGCGGGGTTGCAGGGATAGGGTAGGGGAGGTGAGTCTGGGTGTGATGCACAGTGGTTCAGTGGTTAGCACTGCTGTCTCACAGTGCCAGGAACCTGAGTTCAATTCCGGCCTTGGGCAATTGTCTGTGTGGAGTTTGTAAGTTCTCCCTGTATCTGTGTGGGTTTCCTCCAGGTGCTCCGATTTCCTCCCACAGTCCAAAGATGTACAGGTTAGCTGGATTGGCCATGCTAAATTGCCCATATTGTCCAAGAATGTGTCAAGCTAGGTAGATTAACCATGGGAAATGCAGGGTTACTGGGATAGGTAAGCAGGGTGGGTCTGGGAGGGATGCTTTTTGGAGGGTTGGTGTGGACCTGATGGGCCAGATGGCCTGCTTCCACAGAATAGGGATTCTATGATTCTAAATAATTTATCCCCTTACCCTGGGACTCCTCGCCTTTTGTTCTAGCTGCCCTGACCAAGGGAAACTTTTTTTTATAGTGTCTACCCTGTTAAAGCCCCTCAGAATTTTATATGATTCATTGAGGCCACCTCTCATTCTTCTAAACTCCAGAGAGTATGAACCCAGTTTACCTGGCCTGTCATCATAGGATGATCCTCTCATTCTTGGAGCCAGTCTCATGAACCTTTAAGACAAGTATATTCTCCCTTAAGAATGAAAACTAAAGAGCACTGTCCTCCAGAAGAGCTCTCACTAAAGAGCTATATGATTTTAGCAAAAGGCCAGTGTACAATTTGTCTCCCTGTGAAGTTGACGAGAAAGACTGTCAGACACAGAGCTGCAACACTGACCGAGGCAATATGGTGAGGGGGAGTTTGATCATTAGGAGGACAGATATCATGTTCTGCAGTCTGATAGAGATTCCCAAAGGGCCACTTGCCTACCTAGAGCCAAGGTGCAGGATATTTCAAAGGAGCTGGAAAAGGAATGGGATGTCGACAGAGGAAAGGGCAGGCCCTATTAAGGTAGCATCAGGTGTTGGAAGCTAAATTAGAAGGCAAGGGAAGGACGGAGCTGAAAACCTGCAGCAAATAGCGGTCCCATTTCAGGGAGTGTTGGTGTTTGTCTTGGAGCAGGGAGGAGATGACCTGTAGGGGTCCGAGTCGAAAGGATAACTCGGGTTGTGATTATAACTTTAAACCAATAAAAAGGGAGGGGAGAGAGAGTTCATGCAGAAATCATAATGAAAGTACAAATAGTCTCACGATAAGGAAAGGGATCCAAAGTCCAGATTGTAGTGGTAGATTGTTGACTAAGGGAACACCTAGCTAACAGCAGATTGAATTGATACTGGGTTTCATAGGAAGAAGGGAAAGTCTCAAAACAAGATTATAAATTGAATTGCTGCCAACTTTGCAGGGAGGAGGCAACGAGAGGATATCAGTTTGGCTAGTATATTATATTTAAAATCATTCTTCACAGTGAAAGATAAGAATAAAGCCCAGAAGTTCAAGGAAAACAAAACAAAAATCAAGTGGCGAAAACTACTAGCTTTATTATGAGTTTTGAAAATGTTAATGAGGAAAGTAAAGGCTTTGTAGAATCATAGAATTTTACAGTACAGAAGGAGGCCATTCAACCCAATGAGTCTCTATCAGCTCCTGGAAGAGCGACCCAGCTAGTCCCATCCTTCAGCTCTATCTCTGTAGCCCTCTAAATTCATTACTTCCAAATGTATATCCAGTTCTCTTTTGAAACCTCCAGTGCAATCTTCCTCCATCAATCTCCCAAAACCTAACAATTCTGACTGAACAATTCCTCATCTCACTCCTAGCTCTTTTGCTGACAGTCTTAGAAATTGCAACCTGTAGTTACTGATACACCAACTAGTGGAAGTAGAATATCCTTCTTTACCATATCAAAATTGTTCATAATTTTGAACAACCCTGTAAGGTCACCTCTCAATCTTCTCTGCTCCATGGAGAATAAACCCCATTTTGTTAATCTTTCCTTGTATCTAAAATCTCCCATTCCTGGCATTGTTCTAGTAAATCTCCTGCATTCTGACAAGGTCGTTAACATGCTTCCTTAAATATGGTACCCACTACTCGAAATGTGGGCTCACCAATGATTTGTAGAGGTGTAGCATCACTTCCTTGCTTTTATACTGTATGTCTCCATTTATAAACACTGTTCCTGTACTCCCCTCAAAGTTGCACCATTGAGCCTGCATTGTCTGTTTGTGTTTCTTCTACCAAAATGAATTGCCTCTCATTTGTCTGCTTTAAAATTCATCTGCCAGGATTAAATATTGAACAGTCTCCAAACTCTGATGGCTTCTAGCCAAGGCCGTGCAAATAAATAAGTTTGGAATCTTCCAAAACTCTTTTGTTTTAGGAACTATTCCCTTGGAATAGACTATTGTCACTGTCACTTTATCTAACAACGGTGACAGAGAAAAACCAGGAAATTATAAAGCTATTTGTCCAACATCAACTTCGGGGAATTTATTGGAACTAGGGATACAGCAGTTGAGCATTTGGACAAAAGCAATCTGCCTCAGCGGGATTGTTAAAGGTAAGTGATATCTAACTAACACTTTTTGAGAGGAATGTGAACCTGACAGTAAGATTTTCTGTTGCTGTTATTTATGTGGACTTTCAAAAGGTATTAGGTAAAGATCTACTCGAGACTGCGAGCAAAAATGAAAGTGGGTGGAAATCAAAGTAATCTATTGGCAAGGGTAGGGAATTGGTTTGGTGGCAGGAACTAGGGAGTTGGGATAATGGTTATGTACTGTACACAATTTAGCAAATTCACAAGTGGTGATTTCCGCCAGCCTGGGATCTGAGCTGCTGCAACTACATTTCACAAATTTTGTAAATGACATAGAAAAGGGGGTCTTAAATCATATATTTAGGTCACATTATAAATGAACTGGCACAGTAAATAGTGAAGATGGGATAAAAAAGTTACAAAGTGCCATTGTAGTGATGAACTGAATGGGCAAAAACTGTGGCACATGGAGTCCAAGTGTGAGATCATCTAGTTTTGACCAAAGCAAGTTAGGTCAGGGTACCTTCAAGCCGAAGGAACAGAGATATTTGGTCATTCCAGTATGGAAAACAAGTACAAAAATAATTTAAAGTTGTTATCTCTTACGCAAGTGTAATCAGTTGGAAATTGCTACAGAGCCATGGGATAAGTTTTCAAAGGGGAGGTGACAGCCTAGTGGTATTATCACTGGACTATTAATCCAGAGACTCAGGTAATATTCTGGGGACTTCAGTTCAAATCCCGCCACAGCAGATGGTGGAATCTGAATTCAATAAAATTCTGGAATTAACAGTCTAATGCTGACCATGAATCCATGGTCAGGATTGTCAAGAAAAGCCCATCTGGCTCACTAATGCCATTGAGAGAAGGAGACTGCCATCCTTACTGGGCCTTCATGTGACTCCAGATCCACAGTGATGCTGTTGACTCTTAACTGCACCGTGGACAATTAGGGAATGGTAATAAATACTGGCCGAGCCAGCACTGCCCGTGAATGATTTTTTTCAAAACTCATGAAAGGTCTTTAAGGAATTTTGAGTTGTAAAATATAGAAGATTTGAAACATTCCTGGATCACAAAGAATTTCTCGATCTCTTTCTCTCTCTCTCCCTCTCTTAAAGGAAACATGTTGGGTAAATATCTCAGTGAACCATAATTGAGAATTGAAAAAGTTCCAAGAATAAATATCTCTCATCTCCTCAATCTGAAAGCCAAACTGTTATCTCAATTGTGAGACCTTTGTCTCACTGACCTGTTATCTGAGCTGAGGGTCTTTCGTTGTTTTGTGGCCAACAGCAACAAAATCTCATCAACAAGAAACTGAAGGAACTATAAAAAAGCTGCTCCCTTCTACCCTTTTACTTTGGACTCTTGTTCAACAGGGTTTTCCCTACATTTCCACTCATAATAACTCTGCAGAGCAGTATGCCTGGTTCTGTCTGTTTGTGTGTGTGTGTGTTTGTTTCCGGAGAGCAAGGTAATTTTGAATTTACTGAAAAAATATACAGATCTCTTTTGTTCAGGGTAACTGCAATAAATTGAAATAAATGGACTGTTTTGGTGACAATCAGACATTTACACTTTTGGTGCAGTTCCAGGAGTAGAGGGGCTTGATTTTCAGTGCATCCTCCTGTTAGAGTCGTAACATGAGGTAGTCTGAGAGGGAATACTACTTACCCCTTTGATGGCAGGGACATCTTGCACACTGGCTGGCGTGGGAACATAGTGATTACTATCAGGAAACCAGGTACCTACCTGCAGCACCCACTAACCTGTGATCAGAGCCACCTTGAACATTGAGGGGATGGCAGTCTCCTGTTGCAACAGTTCTGAGGAAGGGTCACCGGACCCAAAACATTAACTCTGATTTTTTTCTTCACAGATGCTGCCAGACCTGCTGAGCTTTTCCAGCAATTTCTGTTTTTGCAACAATTTGTGAGGCCTTTGGGTTTTTAAATTAAAGTTGGAACAATGGAAGCAGCTTGGGTGTGGCCAGCTCTCTCAGACCAGGCTTTCTAGTTTTTGTTTTAATTTTCGGGTTTAGTTTTAAGCAGAAACTCTTGGGGTATCAAAAGAGTTGAAAGCTTCAGTGAATATCTCCTGGCTGCTACTTTCTCTGAATTTTCTCTTGATGTTTTCTTCTCCTGGATTGGAGAACTGCATGTGAGAATCTGTGTCTAAATTTGCCTTTTTGCCAAGGGATGTTACTATATTGGAACAGTTACTTAGGAATAGGTACTGTATCTATTATTTAGTTAAGTTTTCCAAAAGTTGTCATTCTAAATTCCTTTTTCTTTTGTTTGTATTTTGACTGTAATGTTTAAATAAATTGTGTTTTGCTTAACATCGAGCAGTTTGACCAGTTGCATCACCTCTGGAACACAGCACTTCACATCTACCTTTAAAATAAGAAAATGCTTGGGTCTCTAGGTACTTTCTTAAAAAGTTTTGAGGGGGTCTGTTCTGGTCTATAACAGTATGGTTGTCTCTTGTATCACTGACCATGCAGTAACTAACCAGAGACTTATCTTAATGGTACTGAGGACCACAATAAACACAATAAAAACAATAAACACAATAAAATTTGTGAAATCTGCTTGCCGATTGAAGTTCAAAATGAAGCTTACAGATAGATACAGAAAATACTGAAACAGTATTTTTTCCAAATTTATTAGAAGTTATAATATTGCTGTTAGAAAAAAAGACATACTATTAAAGTTTTTCAGTGTACCCCAATGTTCAATCTGATTTGTGTTTGGATTGTTCCTGCTGAACTATCCTGAGTGTGCTAAGAATTACAGTAACAATCCCATTTAGGATTATCAGTTGGACCTGCAGTGTCCCTTACAGAAGTTTAATATAAGCTACATATATTCATAAGCTGGGACCTATCCTCTGCAAGAAAGAAAAGAAACATGAGCAGGCATTGTTAATTAAACAGAACTCTTCTTTATTCGCTGGAGCAGCAGAGGCGGAGGGGAGACATGATAGAAGTCTATAAAATTATGAAATGTATGGATAGGGTGGACGGTCAGAATCTTTATCCCATAATTGAAATTCTAGGGGGCATGCATTTAAAATGAGAGGGAGAAAGTTCAAAGGAGATGTGAGAGGCAGGTATTTTTACCCCACAGAGTAGTAGGAATCTAGAATGCGCAGCCAAGGATGGTGGTAGAGACAGATACGATCGGAGTGTTTAAGCGACGTTTGGATAAGCACGTGAATATGCAAGGAATGGAACACCATGGGCCAACGGCAGGCAGAAGGGATTAGTTTAATTTGGCTTCATGTTTGGCACAACATCGTGGGCCAAAGGTGTGTTCCGATGTTGTACTGTTCTATGTTCTATGCTCACTAAATGCTGCTATCTGGTCATACTGGTCTTCAAAGTACTGGGGCCTCAAGCTGAGAGGTTGTTTACTGTGGAGCTTTGTTCAAATATCTCACATTATTTTTCAATGTGTTCACAATGGAGTGAAGCAACAGCAAACAGCATTTATATAGCACCTAGCACGGTGAAATCTTCCAAAGTACTTCTTGAAAGCATAATCAGGCAGAAATCAAAGAAGGGGCAGCAGGAAAAGTAGTCAATGTGATAGATTTTGTGGTAAGTCTTAAAGGAGGAAGGTAATGAAGAGAGACATTAAAAGATTTTCGGGAGAAAATCCCAGAGTTCAGAGTTTACTCAGCTGAGTGGAGGATTGCTGTGGTGGGACAGTTTGAAATCTGGGACATAAAAGACACTTACGTTAGTGCAGTGCAGTGTTTTTGGATGGTGGTAGAGCTGGAGATGTTTAATGACGTGTGGAGGGGTGAGACTGGGCAGGGATTTGAGAACATGAGGAAAATTGCCAAATGCAGACATTGATGCCCAGGCCAGCAAGCAGAGGCAACAAAAACAGAAGTTGCTAGAAAAGCTCAGCAGGCCTGGCAACATCTGTGAAGCAAAAATCGGAGTTAACGCTTCATGTCCGGTGATGCTTCCTCAGAACTCCTCAGCAAGCGGAAGCACTTGGTGCCAATTCAGATGCAAACAGCAGAGGTTTAGATCAAGTTATTTTTTAAAAATTGCTTCCCTTAAATTGCGCTTGAAACGATTAGCCTTGCTGGCCAGTTCAGAGGGCCGTTAACCATCACTATGGTTCTGGACTCATGTAGCATGGTCTGGGTAAGGTGGCAGATTTCCTTCCGTAAAATGGCATTAGTAAACCAAATTGTTTTTTATGACAGTAGTTTTGTGGTCACCATTACTGACATTAATTTTATATTTCTGCTTTATTAGTTGTATTTGAATCCCACCAGCGTCTGTGGTTGGATTTGACCTCATTCCCACACCATTAGCCAGGGGCTTGGGATTACTAGTCCAGTAACGTGGAATTGAGTCCCTACAGTATGGAAGCGGGCCATTCAGCCCATACCAACCTTCCAAAGAGCATCACACCCAGACCCACCCCCATTCCCTGTCCTCGTAACCCTACAGTTCCCATGGTTAACCCACCTAACCTACACACTCTGGGCTATTTAGTGTAGTCAATCCACCTTATTTCCACATCTTTGGACAGTTGGAGAAAACCAGAGCACTTGGAGGAAACCCATGCTGAAACAGGGAGAATATATAAACTCCACAGAGACAGTCACCCGAGGGTGGAATCGAACCCGGGTCCCTGGCATTGTGAAACAGCAGTGCTAACCACTGAGCCATGGTGTCGCCCCTTAGTTGGGCAGCTAAGTCTCTGAACTCCCACAGCTCACACTACACACCCTCCACGAGCAGAATGCCCCAAATTCACAAATATCTTCCATCTCCCGTAAGCCAATATGAATAATTGTACTATGCAATGGCTCCAACACAGATAGCTTCCCTTTTAAAACAGGAATGTATAATTGCACCAACAATATGTTTGATCATTTTTGCAACAACGCTGCAACTTGCTCCTTTTTCCAGATGTGGCGGTGACAGTAAACCTCACCTGGCTGAGGCTCACTACCACGATGATGACCACTTTTTCTGTATTAGTTCCTGCAATGTGAGTGTTGCTGGCTGAGCCAGTATTTGCTGCTCATTTCTAATCGCCTTTGGGATGGTGGTGATGAGACATGTTCTTGAAGCGCTGTGGCCCAGGTGGTATTGGTATACCCATAGTGCATTTGGGAGGGTCTCAGTGGAACGACAGCAACATATTTCCAGTCAAGATGGCATGTGGTTTGTAGAGAACTTGCAGGAATTCTGGACAGGTAGAGGCATAAAGAAGATGTTGCTGGGCTAATGATTTAGAAGCCCAGGCTGATGCTGTAAGAGCATGGGTTCAAATTCCACACATGGCAGTTTGTGATATTTCAACTCAATTAATTGATAAACTGGAATTAAAAAGGAGGCCAGTACAGGAAAGCTAATATCACGTTGGGCTTATTTAAAAGGGGAGGGGTTAAAATCCCAAATGGCAGAGGATAGGATTTGAATTCCACAGACATCTGGAATTAAAAATCTAATGATGATCATCAAAGCATTGTTGTTTGTCAGAAAAACCCATCTAGTTCACTAACGTCCTTCAGGGAAGGAAATCTGCCAGCGTTACCCGGTCTGGCCTTCGTGTGACTGCAGACCACAGCAATGTGATTTGACTCTTACTTGCCCTCTGGCCAAGTACGCCACTTAGTTCTATCAATCCTAGGGCAACTAGAAAATATACGTTGGTCCAGCCAGTGACACCCACATCCAATAAATTATTTTTTATTTCAAAAATCAAGTACAGGAATAAAGGAGGTTTGCCATAATTGCACAGGTGAGGAAACATCTTGGAAACAATGTAGAGTTTTGGTCGTGCAATTTCAGGGAAGATATACTTGCATTGGAGGTGATGCAGCAAACATCAACGAAGGATGGTCCCTGGAATAAGGGGATTGGCCTGTAAGGAGAGGCTGAATCAAATGGGCCTGTGTTCACTGGAGTTCAGAAGCATACAAGATGCTGAAGGGGTTTGACAAGGCAGACACTGAGGGTTGTTTCTGGTGGATACAGAGTTGGGTCCACTGGATGGGGAATTTAAAACATGTGGACATTGCCTTGGGAAAAGGGGCCCATCATTTAGGACTGAGATGAGGTGAAATTGCTTCACTCAGAGGGTTGTGAATCCTGGAATTCTCTACCCCAGAGGATTGTGGATTCTCCATCATTCGTCTCTCAGGGAATTAAGAGAAGTGGGGAGCAAGTAGCCACCTAGAAGTGTTTGGTGAGTCAGAATGACAGTGCATTTTTCAGTCTCTAGTGCTATGGAAATGAAAGGTGATGTTAGACAGAACTGGGATTTCTTTCAGTCTTAGTGGCAAAACTGTGAGGAAGCTGCAGACTTAAATAGCCTTAAATAGTAACAACTCTGTTATTCTTGCTGGGAAAAGATTACTGCAAGTTGTATTACATCTAGGAGGAGCAGAAAAGCCAGTCTAGATAAATAGTGAAGGCTTTGAAGACAGTTTGAGCTCTTGACGAAGAAATATTTTCAAATAAATGGAGATCAGTTGGCTGGATGGCTAATTTGCAATGCAGAGTGACACCAATAGTATGGGTTCAATTTTCCCCGTCAGCTGATGTTACCATGGAAGAAATTGGGACTCATCTTCTCAACCTCTTCCCTTTGCCTGAGGTGTGGTGACCTACAGGTTAAACTCTGTAATAAGAGAGCAGACCTATGGTCTGGTTAGACTGTGGCAACTTAACCTTTACCTTCGACAACAGTTCTGAAGAAGGGTCACTGGTCTCAAAGCGTTAACTCTGATTTCTGTCAACAGATGCTGCCAGACCTGCTGAATTTTTTCAGCATTTTCTGTTTATGTTTCTGATTTCCACAGTTCTTTCATTTTTTTTTTTTAACTTGACCTTATTTGCAAAAACACCAACAAAAGAATCAAGACCATTGTGTACAATATACATTTACAAAGTGCACCACACAAAAGAAAAGAAAGCATATCGAGCTTGGCGAAAGCAATGCTCTGACTAAAATGAATAGAGTAATTTTGTACTCTTGTTTAGCTACAAAAAAGCAAAACTAGCCCAGAAAGCTGGCTGATGGGAAGACATCACATGATGATGATTCTGACAAATCTACACTACACAACATTGTCAGTTCCAAAGGTGATAAGTGAGTTGTGACTGTTGGAATTTCGCTGCAGAAACGTGATCATTAAGTGAATGAAAAGCATCAGATAAACACTTCACGCGCCTGTATAAAGTGGCTTCAGACAGTGACCCAAAACTGAAACCCCTCAAGGTAAGGTTGAGGCCATGTAATGGGACCATCATCATCCCAAGAGGACAAAAGAAGCTGAGAAGAATTGGGAGGTATGAAGATCTGCAATACCAGTCAGTAGACATTAAGCAAAATCCACTCAGCTCAGCTGAAGCAAGTTGAAAAGCTTGGACTGGTAACCCTACACATGCCAGAATAGTGTTCCATAGGCCGATAAGCCATTAACTGATGAACAGCTCCTGGACGATTATAGAGACGTCTTTACCATCTTGGATGTCTTTCTGGTAGGTTTCATTTCAAAGGGGATGAGAATGTGAGGCCAACTGGGCATCCGTCAGAGATTTCCTGCTGCCCTCAATTCCAGCCTGAAAGACAAGATCGAGGAGCTGGAAAAGAAGGTGGTAATCAAGAAAATAACAACTCTTACACATTGGGTCAGCAGCACAGAAGTAGTGGAAAAAAGCCTGAAAAACTATGCATTGATCCAAAGCTTTGAAGAGATCTCATTACTGTATGCTAACCATTGAAGACATTTTGTAACAAATTGCCAAGATAAAGGCCTTTAATAGCCCCAGTCTGAAGCTGGACAAAAGCAGCAATTTTCTAGCTATATTCTGGGTGCCATTCAGGAGATGCAGAGATGTTCAGGAGAGCGTGCCGTTAGACATTATCGGCAAAGGTATCAACACAGACAGGACAAAATTGTCAGTGAATTTGAGTCTGATGAAGGGTCTAGGCCCGAAACGTCAAGTTTTCCTGCTCCTATGATGCTGCTTGGCCTGCTGTGTTCATCCAGCCCCACACCTTGTTATCTCGGATTCTCCAGCATCTGCAGTACCTTTTATCTCTTGTCAGTGAATTTGTGGAGTTGATGTTATTGTGGACTATCTGTTCATTTATGGATGTGGAGGTATCTCTGATGGCTTCTTCTATCATGAGGATCAGATCCCAGAGAGAGATCACCAGATGAACCTGAATTGGAAGAAGATTCAACTGAAAACGTCTGCAGTTGAGTGCATTGGTCATGTACCAAAAACAAAAGGACTGCATCTGGACCCTGACAAGGTGAGAGCTGTAGCAGAGATGCATCAACGAACAGATATGAACATGTCGCAAAACATTTTATTAGTTTTGTAAATGACGTAGCAAAAAAAAATGTCAACCTCTATTCAAGCTCGTTGCTAATGATTTGCAGCAGTATTGGGGAGCAGAAAACAAAGCAACTTTCACTAGAATCAACTAACTAATGATGACAACTCCAGTCATGTAACGTTAATGGAGGAGGCACCTTGCATTGTGATGCCAGTGAGGCAGGACTTGGAGCAATGCTTATACAGTGGGCTTTGAGTTGCATTTGCATTCAGGGAGTTAGTGTAAGCTGAATGATGCTACACTGAGGTTGAGAAAGGGAGACTGGTTATTGGCTTTGCTTTTGAGCATTTTATTTAATACCTGCTAAATAAAAACCGCAATTCTGTAAATCAGAAACAAAAACAGAAGTTGCTGGAGAAGCTCAGCAGGTCTGGCAGCATCTGTGAAGAGAAATCAGAGTTAACGTTTTGGGTCCGGTGTTGTCTCAGAGTTCTGAGGAAGGGTCATCAGACTCTTCACAGATGCTGCCAGACCTGCTGAGCTTTTCCAGCAACTTCTGTTTTTGTTTATTTGGTACCTGTTTGGGAGAGACAAAATGACAGTAGAGTCCAATCTCAAGCCACTTCAAAGCATCTTTCTTAAAGCACTTTTATCTGCTCCGAAGTTTCTGCCAAGATTGTACTTTGTTTACAGTGATACCATTTAGAAGTGATGTACAAGCAAGGGAAATAGATGCACATTGCAGACATACTGACAAGACCAGTACAGTCCTTGAAAACTGTTGGAGATGTTAAGGAAGAGTGTGAAATCATCATAGAATAGAATCCCTACAGTGTGGAAACAGGCCCTTTGGTCCAACAAGTCCACACCGCCCCTCAGAGCTTCCCACCCAGACCCATCCCTCATAACCCACTTAATCTATACATCCCTGAACACTTTGGGCAATTTAGCACGGCCAATCCACCTAATCTGCACATCTTTGGACTGTGGGAGGAAACCGGAGCACCCAGAGGAAACCCACACAGACACGGGGAGAATGTGCAAACTCCACACAGATATTGCCCGATGGTGGAATCAAACCCGGGTCCCTGAGACTGTGAGGCAGCAGTGCTAGCCACTGAGCCACCATGCTGTCCTGATTCAATGTGAATCAACAGCTCAACTGGCTCTGGAAGTCATCAACCCAGCAGAGACATTGAATCTGAAAGACAGTGTCTTCCTCAAATCAAGCAAACAATACAAGATGCAACAACCGAGTGATTCAGGCAGTCGTGAAGAAACGTTGGACTGAAACTATCAAGGATACCCCACTTGCTATAAGAGAGTACTGGCAAGACAGAGATGGAGTGATAGCCCAAAATCACATCTTGTATAAAATAATTTTCCCTAAGGAAATGAGAATACAGATGCATCCATGTGAGCCATCACTGAATTGAGTTTAATCTGAGGAAGGAAGAGGAGTGCTGCACTGGCTAAATGAAGGACCACATCACATGCAAGCTAAGAGCTGCTTCATTTCTTGTGATTTCTTCATTTCACGCAGAATATGGATGAAGCTTGGTGTAGACCTCTTCAATCTCACGTGAACTGATTAGTTTGTCACCATCAGTTACTACTCCAACTACAGGTAGGTGGACCAGCTGACATCAATGAGTACCGGTGAGATTACAGTATGACTGAAAGGACATCTCCGGCATTATGACATTCCAGACATTATGATGAACAATAATGCACCTCAATACATGAGTGGGAATTTCAGGCACTTCAAAAAGGATTCGGAAATTCAGTACCACACATCATTTCCATGCAAACACTCAAAATCTTGGAATTCCCTTCCTAACAACATTGTGGGTGCACCTGTATCCCATAGTCTGCAGTGTTTCAAGAAAGTGGCTCACCAACACCTTCCCAAAGGCAAAGTGGAAATGGGCAATTACTGCTGACATGGCCAACAACACCTACAGCCTGTGAAATAATTCGAAAATAAGCCCATGTGGTGACAGATTCCATATTCTGGATAAAAACATTCCACCTGAATTAATCATTGGATTTATTAGTAATTATCTGTCCTACTTTAATGATCCACAGTTTAGACTCTTCCAGGAGCAAAAAACGTTTTCTGTTCTTCAGTTCTGTCAAATCCCTCCATAATTCTAAACCCCTTTAATTAGGTGTCACCCATCAGTCTTCTCTTTTCTAGTAGAAAGACCCCCAGCCTGTTCAGTATTTATTGATGGTTATATAACCTTTCAGTTTTGCTATTTTAAGACTATCCTGAGAGAGAGAAATACAAATTATCCAAAAGATAAATTTTATCAGAATTTGTTTGATGTTTAGTTTTTCTTCCCAATTTCAATGTAGCTAGTGTTTTATTTTTCACTTGCACATTTAAATCTCATGCATCCTTTGCTGGAATACCTAAAGTTTCTGAAGCTCCCTAAACAAGACTATTTAATATTTAAACATCTTAATTTGGTTCAACATTGCAGACTGTAAACATTGAGCTTCTCTCTTCTCTCATAAGCTGGGATCACTGGAGTTGTGTTTTATAACATGGGAGTGAATCACAGCATTTTTGTGGGGATTATTTCAGCTGGTGCATCCAGCCTAGCCATGATCATGTTTGTCAGTCTCATGACTAGCTTCTTGCTCCCTCCATTTCTTCCATGTTCCTGCCCACTGCAGCCACGTAAAATGTTGGAAAGGGCCACAAACAGGAGTAATTCCTGATCCACGGCTGGGAAATGATACTGTGGGAAATCCCTACTCAAGTTATCAAGTATCATCTGTGAAGATTGCATCTATATGAGGTGATCTCTGCCTCATTCAATAAGCTACAAGGCAGGATTACATGTGTCCTAAACAGCATTAGCAGCACGTATTAGACAGGGCTAAGTGATACACAACCAACAAAGCGTATCTAAGTTCTGCAGTCTGCTACGTCCAGTCGTGAACGGTGGTGAACGATTAGCCAACTCACTGGAGGAGGAAACTCCACAAATATCTCCTTCCTCAACAATGGGGGAGCCCAGCACATCAGTGCAAAATCTAAGGCTGAAGCATTTGCAACAATTTGCCAGAAGTGTTGAGCAGATGATCCATCTAGGCCTCCTCCAGACAGCATCACAGATGCCAGACTTCAATCAATTCATTCCACATAATATCAAGAAATAGCTGAAGGCACTGGACAGCAGGATGTGGGCCCTGACAACATTCCAACAGCAGTGCTGAAGACTTGTGCCTCAGAGTGTGCCACTCCCTAGCCAAGCTATTCCAGTACAGCTACAGCATTGACAATTTGGAAAATTGCACAGGTATATCCTGTACACACAAAGTAGGATAAATCCAGCCTGATCGACTAATGCATCACCAGTCCACACTTGGTCATCAGTAACGTGATAGAAGGTGTCATCAACAGTGCTATTAAGCAGCACTTCTTGTTGCAAATATTTCAGTCTCATTTTTTTTATGGATTGGCTGGACTCCACCATCATTGTGTATGTAATCTTTAAAATGTGCAGGTCTTCTAATGACACAGACGTGCATTGTTCACAGCTGTCCATCTGGTATCTGGCCATTTGTGGGCTAATGTTCCGTCTCCACAGAATATTGTTTCCGTGGTGCGTGCTGCAGCTGTGCTAACTGTTGTTGCTGATCCATTGCCTTTCTTGGAGAATGACGGATCTTGAGTACTAATAGGTTTTCCTGCATTCTGAGCAGTTGATGACCCCATGTATCAGCTGTCTGCTGTGAAGAAGCAGCTTCTCTAGTGTGAGGTTGTCTAGTTTGTGGTTGTGACAGTATTGCTGGACGTTCAAGATGATTGCAGAGTAAGACGCTCCAGCCGGAGCTCCGGAGCTGGGAGCGGGGTGAGCGCGGGCCGAGTCCAGGAGCGGGGAGCGGGGCGAGCATAGGCCGAGTCCCGAAGTGGGGAGTTCATTTCCTTTTTCTTTATTTCCCTCCTTGCAGCAGTTTTTCTGCCCCGTCCCCCAACTTCTAACTTCTTAAACTAATGGAGGCGAGACCAAAGGAGACGAGTTGCGGGCCGGAGCGGGGTGCGTGGGTCTGAGTCCCGGAGCGGGGAGCGGGGCGAGCGGGGGTCGAGTCTCGGGGGTCGGGGCAGAGGGAGCGGGACGAGCAGGTGTCGAGTCCCAGGGATCGGGGCAAGCGGGGACCGAGTCCTGGCTGAGCTGGGAACTGAGTCGTGGCTGGAGCTTGGAGCAGGAGCAGGAGCAGAGTGAGCAAGGGCTGGCCAGTGGAACGAATCCCAGAGGCGAGTCCCATTCGTGTTGTGAAGGGCCGCGGGCATGGACTCAGTAGAAAAGACGCTTTTTATTCTCATTCTGGACTCTTAAACTCTCTATTTCCATGCTAGGCTTTTTTTTCCCTATTATTTCAGTTCTGTGACAACACTTAAAGTGCCTGTACCTAAGATGGTGCCAAGATGAGACATTACAAACTTTTCACTGCACTCGTTCAACCGCATGTGAATAAAGGCTATTCTATAAAGGCTATACTGTACTATTTTATTTTATTCTACTCTATTCACAGTGATTGCAAATGATTGAGGTGACAACCACCCCCTCTACATTCCAAACTTCCATAAGGGCGGACTCTTGTTGAGAAAGTGTTTGCGCTCTGACTAGCTCTCTAATGCTCAGCTCTGGCAATGATTTGGCAGTTTTATCAAGGTGAAATATGACTTTCTGCCATTTCACTTTGATTCTGTCACTCACTCCTGTTACTACTTCAGGGTTCAGTTGATTTTTCAAAGTAGTTTAGGTGACATCTAACATTAGTTATTGGAGTAGATTGCTTTCGCTGCCTTCAGAAAGTGTATTTCTCCACTCTAGGATTGCCATGGCCAAGCTGTGCTGGATTTTCTTGATTTCTTTATGATCCATTATACAGCTAGTGAGAAAGCCCCCATGTAGCTAATCCCACTGTGTATCAAGCTCCAAAGTCTTAATGAAACCTTGGGTTGGGTAGTGGCTCACAACATTAATAAATCTTTACGTTTTTCTGTGCAGCACCAATCCCAGTGCCAAACCAGGGCCAAAAGAAGAAGTGCCTCATCCCCCAGGTCCATTTCCACCAGCCCCTCGCAGCTTACTCTGAAGAGGAACAGTCACAAGCCTCAAATGAGAACTACCAAAGTCTTCATCCCACCTTCACCAGCTCATAGCCATTCATCTTGTTCACTTGTCTATCTAGAGTAGGCTCTGGGTCACACTGTGAGCACAGCACTGACATGGACCCATAGCTACAGTTGAAAGAAACATCTGAGGCTTCTGACACTCTGAGGACTGCTGGAGAACAAGCTTCTTCTGTGCTCAGTCCAGATGAGGAGCTAGTGGACCTAGTGTCAATAAGCTGACAGAGAGGTACGGCAACTGCTGTGCCCAGGACCGTAAGAAACTGCAGAGTTGTGAATACAGCCCAGTCCATCACTCAAACCAACCTTCCATCCATTGACTCCACCTGTACTTCTCACTGCCTCGGGAAACTGGCCAACATCATCAAAGACCCCTCACACCCCACTTCTTCTCTCTTCCATCAGGCAGAAGATACAAAAGCTTAAACATACATACCAACAGATTCAGGTCTTCCCTGCTGTTATTAGACTTCTGAATGGACCTCTCAAATTTCAGATTTAATGTTGATCTCCCTCTCTGTGCACCTTCTCTGCAGCTGTAACATTGTATTCCTCACTTTGTTCTATTACCCTGATGCACTTTGTATGGTATGACCTGTCTGTACTAAACACAAAACAGAACTTTTCACTGTACCTAGATATGTGTCACAATAATAAATCAAATCAAGTCAAAGTAAGGAGATGTCTGGCAGAGGTTCCAGCAATCATTTCCACAATGGAGCAAAGAGCACAGTGTGCCCATGTTCTATCTGATGTTATGGCTCTGGTATGTGAGTGAATGCACCAGGCTGCATGTGCCTTGGAGAGCCAAGTTCAGCAGAACCATCAGTATGTGCTGGTTATGTATAGGCTCCTCCACTTCTTTGCTGGAGCTATGGATGCATTCGTTCACTGGCCTAGCTGCGAGGGAGGCCAAGGGACTTTGATCTCAAGGTGCCCCTTCCCCTCGCTGGTGAAGGAGGTGTCATTGCTCACCAGCATGAAGGCAAAACCACAGCAAACACCATAAGGATTGTCATCTTAGGATACTACAGACCTCCCGTACCACATTCCTCTGCCTGGGTTCCAGATACCTCCATCAAGTCAGTGAGGGGGTTTCACAGCACTCTTTGTAGGGGTCCAGCAGCAGGCCAGAGCACTCTGGGCCCCAGGTAACCAGAGGATGCCAAATAAAGTCAGCTGACATAAGGCAGGAAAGCAGACAGCAGTTTCCTGAAGCCCATCTCTGCCTCAGCTGAGGTAGCGTCACGATGAAGTGGTTGGAAAAGAAAGATTAAAGGACTTTGAAATCATGTTGAGTGCACAGGTGTCATCCTTCTGGATTACATGATATTTGACACAAATAAAGCACTTTGAATGACAGTCCTCCAATCTCCTTGAATATTGATGTTTTCAGTGTGGGCTACCTTGGGGGGTGATGATCACCTGGACTCTCGCATGCACATCATGTGCAGCAATGTAAAGAACGCTGAAGCATTTATTTACTAGTGTAATCTGAGAGGAACATAACCTCTAGAAAGCTGGAGCTTAAACAAGATGGTTTGGTTTGGGAGTCAATCAGCATAGTTCTGCTCTCTTCACCTCTGCAGCTAATGAAATGGCCCTTGCAAACTGAGATCTCAGTCATAAATGCACAGCCCCCATGTCATCCTGCATAACTGGCCTGAAAAGTGAGCACAAGGTCAGCTTACAATGTAAACCAAACAAAGTAGCTTAATGTTTTAAATACTTTTTAAAAATGCATTCCCTAGAGGACAGGAACACTTATGCACCATAATTCGCTGTTAGTTCTAATTTGTTCACCCTCAAATCTAGCTGCCAACAGGTTTTTCCTGGCCTGTCCATCTCTTCTCATTTCTGCTGCTCGTGACTGTATTGTTCACGGTCATATTTGAGGTGATAACCACCCTACATAGGTTCCAAGCTGCTATATGGGCTGACCCTTTTGAGAGGTTAAAATATTTGTATACACTGTCTTCCTCGGCATCTTCATCATTAGCACTCAACTAAGTCCCTCAACATCTCTGTCTGACCCTTTCTTCCTTCATTTGAGGTGGTAAGTGGCTGTTCCCTGCCTCCCTCCCTGGTTAAATTCTTACCCCATTGTTAAAACACATTGGGCAAGGCACACCAAAAAAGCCACAGTCCTGGAGACCCTGTCCAGCAAAGGACTGCAGGCTTCTCCTGAGTGGCCCAGGCAATGGAAATGTATCTTCAGAAGACAATTGTCTTTTTGATGAGGAGCCTAGTTGGCCTCTGTTTGGCACAGGTCTGAGGGCTTTATGCCGGAATTATTAGCTTTCTGTGGGTACACCTTATCAGTCACAACCAGCCCTACAGATGACACGGGGTGGGATGTGGTGGTGTTGCAAATTTTGGAACTTCTGGGAGTTGTGCAGAAAATAAATGTCTACATTGCCGTGCGAGTAGTGAGCTTACACTTTCAGGAATTGTTGTCCATGGTCACAAGCAAGTCGGACTTTGAGGGAGTGAAAACCTTTCCTGTTCAGGAATCTGGTTGAATGCTATCATGGAGCTCTGATGGCCAGATGTGTAAGATTGACAGCCCCTTAAATCTGATGGAACCCAATGGTCTGGAAATCCGACAGCTCAAGCACTTTGACTGCCTGGGTGTATTATGAATAGCACAAACTATCTTGCTTGCCTGTAAAAGGCATCATTAATACACTCAGAAGCTGCTGCTTAGGAGATGCCACACGTGCCCCTCAGTTGAGGTTTAGAAGGTGCTGTTGTCTGGGAAGATCAATGCTGCTGTTCAGTGCCACAGGCACAAGCACTTCCTACTGAGCCACACGGCTGTAAATCTGCCAGCAAGAGGGGGCAGGTGGAGGTGACAGCCTTCCTAGCCATATAAAGATGCCTCTGGCACTGCCTTTCACTCATCTGTAGGGAGTTGTAATGCCATCAGCGTACCCTCAACGGTGCTGAAGAACCTGGTATCCTTCTTCATGCACTGCTTCCTTGGCACCAGCACCAACCCCCAGAGTTTTGTGTCTCTGGTTCTGTTTGCATTCATCCCTTCCTGTCTAAACTTAGTAAGACTAATACAACTGCTGAGTTAAGTCAAACATCTGGCATGAAAATGCAGATGTGAAGCAATTATCAGGAATGAGATGTTCGTTTTCTATTTGAGACCTTAACAAAATCAATTTACCCTTTGGGCCCCTAACAGGCTGCTCTTGTCTTGGCCTGTCCATTGGTAACTTTACATGGTGAGGTTTAACACCCATGGTTAGTGTTCCACCCTTTCCTAATGCTGCCATGTGGAGGATACTTACAGCCTTGATCTTTGCATTGTTTCCATGCACGTGGCAATTAGCACAATGACCCTCTGTGGCCTTTGCAGAAAACTAGTAAGCAGGTACAGCACATGACAGGGAAGGCAAATGGAATTTTAGCAATTATTGCTAATGGAATAGACTATAAAGTTAGGGAAGCATTGCTGCAACTGTATAAGGCATTTCTGAGACTGCACCTGGAGTATTGTGTACAATTTTGGTCCCCTTACCTGAGGAGGGGTGTAGTTGTACCGGAGGCAGTCCAGAGGAGGTTCACAAGATTAATTCTAGAAATGAGGGGTTTCTCTTCCAAAGAGAAATTGACCAGATTAGGCCTGCACTTTCTGGAGTTTAGTAGATTGAGAGGTGATCCAGTTGAGATATATAATATACTTAAGGAATTGACAAAGGAGACATAGACAGGATGTTTCCTCATGTGGGGCAATCTAGAAAGAGAGGCAACACAGTGTGGAGCTGGAGGAACACAGCAGGCCAGGCAGCATCAGAGGAGTAGGAAAGTTGACGTTTTGGGTCGGGACCCTTCTTCAGATTTCTGCTTCTCTGATGCTGCCTGGCCTGCTGTGTTCCTCCGGCTCCACACTGTGTTATCTCTGACTGCAGCATCAGCAGTTCTTCCTCTCTCTAGAAAGAGAGGTTATGGTTTTAGGTTAAGGGGGATCAGATTTAAAATAGAGGTGAAGAGAAATTACTTTTCTCAAAGGGTCATGAAGCTGTGGAATTCACTACCCCAGAGTGAAATGGATGCTGGGACATTGAGTAAATTTAAGGAGGAGCGAGAGAGATTTTTAATTAGTAATGGGTTGAAAGGTTATGGAGAATGGGCAGAAAGTGGAGTTGAAGCCATGATGTGACCAACCATGATCTTGTTGAACAGCCAAGCTACAACCTTGGAATCTACAACTTGCAGAATGGTTTCATCCCCATGTTCTTAACTTTCAGATAGATAGGCCTCTGAGTGTTCTTGCATGGCTGAGTACAGAATAACTCCATCAACATCATCACTTCTGTCAGTGATTTCTACGTATACTTCTTGTCCATGGTTAATGAATGACAGGATGCAGTTTGGATGTTGGCGTTGGAAGCAGTGTGAACTTATTCACCTTCATTCTGAACTGAGTGCCTCCCTTCAGTGCAAAGCCCTGCTTTTGAGTGTTTGCACTACAGGACTTTTCAATTATTATTTTGCTTTCCTCAGTTCAATGTGTTTGCACTTTGAGACCACATGGTGTGATGAAAGGTATATGACATTTCGGATTTAGATTTGAAACAGAGACAGATGGATGTAGGTCAGTTCTGTGAAGGTAATGTTTTTAAACAGATCAGAAACTCATTTGAAACAGTCATCCAAGTTAATAAATTCAAAGAAAACCTGTGACTGTAGGTAAGTGCCCAGGAGAACCCCTGTAGTGTTATTGAAGAGAATATTTACATTGCTGAGTTTATAACAGTTTAGTTTTGACTGTAGAACAGAAGGTTCATGGATTTAATCCATGGACTTAATTGAGGTTTTCACCTCAAAAAGGAGAACAGTTTCTCCTAGCAGGAGAATCAAGCTTTTAGTTCGGAGGAACCAGTAACCATAACCAAGGTGCTGCAATTTGTGAACCTTCCAAGCCAGGAGAGTTTGGATAGAAATCTTCAAGTTATTGAAACTGGAACTGAATGGAACTGGTATGTCAGAATTGTGAAAGGTTCGACTCCACTAATTAAACATATGATGTATCGAGCCACCTTTCACTCTGGGGTGTGAGTTGTCTAGTGTTACCATAAACTGGGATCATAACAATGTATAAATAGATTGGGGCCCTTCCCAATTGCACTGCAAATTCTTTGAGGGGCCTTATTTTGAAAAAAACAATTTAGAGAAAGATTATGATGGCAAGCTTTTCTTCTTTCATCTGGCATCCATAAAACCATAAAACCTAAGACCAGAATAAGGCCATCCAGCCCATCCAGTCTGCCCTATCTCTCAATGGGATTATGGCTGATCTGATCATCCTTAACTCCACTTCCCTGCTTTTTCCCTACAACCCTCGATTCCCTTACTGATTAATAATCTCATCCTTGAGAATACTTCATGATCTAGTCTCTACAGCCCTCTGTAGTGAAGAATTCCACAGATTCACAACCTGCTGAGAGAAGAAATTCCTCCTTATCTTTGCCTTAAATGTGCAACCTCTTGCTCTGAGATTATGTCTTCTGGTTTTATACCCTCCCTCGATGAGAAGCAATCTTTCCACATCTACCCTTCCAAGTCCCCTAAGAATCTTGTATGTTTCAATAAGTTTGCCTCTCACTCTACTAAACTCCAACCTAAGTAACCTCTCCTTATAAACTGTCCCTCTATACCCTATGTCATCTTTGGCAACTGCCTTTCATATATCCCCTGAGTTCTTTTACAATCACCCCTTGTGACTATTGACCCTGTCACTATTTGCTTTGATATTCCTGCTCTGCCCCAATCCCATGCCCATCCAAATCTCCATGTCCAGCCTTACCCTTACACCACCCCCATTCGGTTCATTTACATGATTTCTCTCCTAGCACTTCTAATTATCTAACTACGTTTCACACTTTTAATATGGAGTTCCCATCCTTCCTTGACCCCCTTTTCCCTATCACTGTGATTCTTTCCTTTGCTTCTTCCATTTTCCAGGAACCTTCCAAAGCCTCTGACAACCTTTAAATTCTATTCCCTTCTGTTCCTTGCCACCCAGTTCACCTTCCTGTGTACCTTTTCAATAGAGACACCTTTACATTTCAGTCCCCCTTACAGATGGACCACATTTCCTTGCCCTGAACAGGTTTGCTGGCATCAACCAGTGTGGCTGCCTCCCTTGGGTACCACCTGGAAACAAGCAGGTCCGCATATGACTGACTTTAAAGAGCTGGTTGACCTAGCGAGGCTTCACTTACGTTACTACCATTTAGGAACTACAAGCATGACCATGTTAAGATGTGACTTCTCATGAGCAGATCAACATAGAGAGACTTTACATCTCAACAAAGAAATAGCTTGGTCATGAAGGAGCTAAGCAAGGGAAAGAAGTCTGTACCCACCAAAGTTTGGAGGAGCAAAAACAAAAGTTGTTGGAAAAGCTCAGCAGGTCTGGCAGCCTCTGTGAAGAAAGCCATCAGAGTCAACATTTTGGACCCAGTGACCCGTTCTTCAGAACGGTTCTGAGGAAGGGTCACCAGACCCGAACTGTTAACTCTGATTATTTCTTCACAGATGCTGCCAGATCTGCGGAGCTTTTCCAGAAAATTCTGTTTTTGTTCCTAATTTACAGCATCCGCAGTTCTTTTGTTTTTTATAAAGTTTGGAGGAGGTCTACCCTATCAGGTGTATGCTTCAAATTTGGGTTTGTGGACACACATGTTGCCCCATTTTAGCCTACAAGATTGTACCCATGACCATAATTCCATCAGGCTGAGTATTCCATCCAATCCACCATCAAAAAACTAAATGTTTGCTTCTGCCTGAATAATTTCTCACATCTGATCTCTGAAAAGCAGGCCCAGACGATTCACTCCTGTGAAAATTAATGAACCAGATTTTTTGGATATGTTCCACACACAGACTCAAATTATCACAGTACAGGCAAATGTATAACCAATTTGGGTATAAATCAGGCTGATTATAAAGTTTATCAAGTACATTTAACTGTGCAGTCCTTAAAAACCAATCAAGTGTTGGACAGAAAATTAACTAGATCAGAACAAGAGTTAAAGGAGGCCAGGTAGTTACTGATAGTTATGCTAAACAGTGATATGCTGACACCAATATTTAAATAATGGTTCATTTAGTATTGACAATTTGGACCTAATTTTTGTCTTCTATCCCGTTCAAAACACACAGACATGCACAAACACACACACACACATTCACAACTTCATGGCAGTGCTTAAAGCGGAGAGGGGTGACAAGGTGGAGAGTCAGGGAAGAGAATTGCAGAGAGGAGACATTAAGGCTGAATGAGCAGCCACTAATTTTGGACTGAAGGATTTTGAGGTTCAACGAAGATCCAGCACTGGAGGATTAGACAGCACATACAGGCATCATGAAAGAAATCACAAAGTTAGAGTGGGGTAGGGTCATGGAGAGAGAGTGGAACCTAATAAGAATGACAGTTATATTTGTGCAGATGAGAATCTTGAAGATGAGAATATTGGCTATGGGGTTACAGATGAGTGAAAGTGGAAACTTGATGTGGTGAGGTTACATAGAAGGTAATTTTGAGAAGGCAGACCATGAGGTAACAGAACCATGAACTCAAAACTTGGAGATAACATAGGGGGGATGAAGGTCGGCTATGAATCAAGGATGAAAGAAAATGGTCCTAGCAATAGAGTGAATGGTGGTGGTGGGTTGGGGTAGCTGAGGTTAGGCCCCAATTTCACCACTTTCTAACTCAATGATTTTCTTAGCCATGGCAGCTCATTGTTTTGAATTCTAATTCAATAGCCCTCTGACCTTCACCACTGTCTTTGAATTGAAATCACTTTCATTTTTACCTCTATACCCTGTACAACTTATATTTGTAATTTACCATTTGTAGCTCACTCTGTGGTTTACAATACATTAGTGTTCAGCAAGTGTTGACTTTATTCTGCTTGCAAATTTGCATTTTGCAAATATGTGAGAAGCCCCTTTAAATGTGGCAAACTGACAGTAAAATGTAAATCTGTTTGTGGTGGCGTGCTAGGATCCTTGATGTGGCCACATTACTGTGCTGGCTTCCCTCACACTTTGATTAGATCAGACTTGATGCTTCTGGAGGTGTTTCTAAGCACTCACTATATTTCGGTTCAGAAAATTAATCCACATGATCCTACTTTTCTATTTCCACCTCTGAAACTTGTCTTTGACCACTCCAAAATCTAACCTTCAGGCTCACTGACCCACAGTTTACCCACTCCAGCTGTAGTGATAAACCCACCTTCACTCATTGTGTTTCACAAATCAGGTTTGTGGTAGTGCATTTCAACAGGAGTGTGAGTGCTGAAAGCCTAGGATTGATTTTCCAGGAGAGTATCTGGGGACTGGGCCTTTCTGAAAGTTTTCATTTTTGACAAAAGACAGGTAAGGTATGCTGAACCTTCATAAAGCTCTGATTTAGCAATGGCTAGAGTATTGCAACCAGTGCTGCCTACCAACATTTAAGAAGGATCTGAGTATCTTTGATAGGGTGCAGAGGAGATTTACCAGAACCCACTCCAGGGATGATGAATTTTATCTCTAAGTAGTGTTGGAGATTGTTCTCTTTGGGGTCTATCGTTCGCAGCAAACTATCCAGCCTTCGTGATAACATCGACCACAGCACCACACAACCCTGCCATGGCAACTTCTGCAAGACATGCCAGATCATCAACATGGACATTACCATCACACGTGGGAACACCACCCACTCAAGTACACGGCAGATACTCATGTGACTCGGCCAACATTGTCTCTCTCATATGCTGCAGGCAAGGATGTCCCGAGGCATGGTATATTGGCGAGATCATTGCAGACGCTACGACAACGGATAAATGGACAGCGCACAACAATCACCAGACAGGAAAGTTCCTTCCCAGTCGGGGAACACTTCAGCAGTCAAGGGCATTCAGCCTCGGATCTTCGGGTAAGCGTCCTCTAAGGTGGTCTTCGAGATACACAACAACGCAGAATCACCAAGCAGAAACTGATACTGTTTTGTACCTATGAAGAAGGCCTGAACCGTGATCTTGGGTTCATGTCACGCTATGTGTGACCCTACCACACTGTTCTTTAAAATCTTCCTTACTGTCCTGTTTTGAATCCATCATCTTGATAACTTGTTATGATCTCTCTATCTTAATTAATTTATACAGTTTCGATTACTTGTTACTTGGGTTAGACCCTTGGCATGCATCTTTTATACCTAGCGTGTTATTCCAGTCATTTGGTTCATCACCAGCACCACCTTAATTTTTTGTAATTATCACTCTGCCTCAATTAATTGGTTTATAGGTCATCTTTTCACTTATTTCTTAGCTGTTGACACTTTACTCACACTGTCTGACACTCTTGATCACCTTCAGAGACCTATTATTCAGCCTGTTGATCTGTCTGGTTTTAAAGTCTGAGGTTGGGGTGCTCTCCACTTTATATGATGGAAGGGCAGCACTCCGAAAGCTTGTGATTTCAAATAAATCTGTTGGACTATAATCTGGTGTAGTGTGATTTTTGACCTTGTCCACCCCAGTCCAAAACTGGCACCTCCCCATCTTGGGAAAGCAGATGGAGGAGATATTTAGTGGACAAGATGATGACAGGTTTAGCTAAGAGACAAAGGAAAGCTGTTTAGTATTAGTTGATGATATGAGGACTGGGGACACAGATCGCAGGTTTTGGGTTATTGGTACAGCAAGAAGCCAGTTATGTCTGGTATTCTGACTCTTAAGTCCTGGATTGGAGCAATTTCTAGCATTTTTGGTGCTAAAGTCTAAGTGCAATGTATCAACCTCCTCACAATTATTTCATGAAGTACAGTGATGTCTCCCATTGTTTTCTTCCATCCTAATTTCCAAGGATTGGGTCATTGACTTGCATTTAAATTGATTCATGTCTATGACCAAAGTGCTGCAGTGGTTTGCTATGGTGCAGTGGTGAGCAGGTTAAAAGAATCTGTGCATGTACACAAGGGAACAAGTCTCTTAATCCCCAGAAGGTCGCTGCAACAGTTTTTATTTAAAGCCTAAAGCTCTCCCTGTGCCTGGCCAAGATTAGTTGCTTCATCACATGGGTGAACAAACTTGGCTACTTTTTGTATCCTCTATCCGCCTCCCCCTCTCTCCCTATTTATTTCAGAACCCTCTTCCCCTCCCCCATTTCTGATGAAGGGTTTAGGCCCGAAACGTCAAGTTTTCCTGCTCCTATGATGCTGCTTGACCTGCTGTGTTCATCCAGCCCCACGCTTGTTATCTTGGGTACTTTTTATTTGTTTTACTCTGCAAACTGGTGGAAATACACTAATGGAGCAATGGAAAAGCTATTAAATCTACACTTTTTAAAATTCATCATGTTCTGAGCTACACAGCCATTCCACGGTACTTTAAAAATCTCCTTCAGCTCTGCTAAATCTCTCTGCCACATCACCTGGCCTGAGTGCATCCATCCAGCAGAATAATGTCAGGACTAAATATACCTCCAGAAGTTTAATAGAACCCTTTGTTCAAGTAAAATACCACAGTGTTACCACTTCTTGCCCCTACCACCCTTTCTGTTGAACATCTCCATATTTATATTTGTTGCCAGTGCAGAAAAGATGGATTTCTGCTGCAGTTTTGGAAAAGTGCACTTGCTGAAATCCTTGTTGTTTGAATAACCAGACGTGGCCTGTTATGTATACACCTATGTAACTAATACTATCCCTACATTTAAATCTTTTATGCATTGAACCCTAAGCTGTAATATTTATAGCACCATTGATCCTTTGTTCACAATGCACTACTATCCATCTCCAAACAGAAATGTGACATTGCAACAATGGTTCAAAGCAAAATTTATAACTATTAACTATATATCTGAGCAATTATTGATACTTAGTGAATTTAAATCAACGTTGAATATCTGGGTTTAATCATGGACATAAGTTGATTCACGTTACTGTCTTATGGCAGCATTTTGTCACTTTGTTGGTTTACCAACCTGTAATCTACTGAAAGATACCCATTATTCTCCATGTATCCCTCTGTTATCTGCTCATTTTTACAACAGACACAAAAGATGCATGTTGAAGTTGCTGAATAACCTTTACAGTACTAGGGTCTGCAAGTGTGTATTTATTTTGACTCATTAGTTAAGATATACCTTCCATCATTCCTCTCCTTAAAATACCAATTTATGCAGCTGCTGCATCTTGTCCTGAACTACTCCTGCATCCACTATCATGCTGAACCTAACTGATCTACGCTAATTTACTGCTCCCAATGCGTCCAATCTCAAGCCCTTGTCTTCAGACCCCTCCATGTCCTTGTTTCTGTTGCCTCTACAAACTCCTTGTCACACCTTCATCATTACTTCTTTGACTCCAGCCTCCTAAGCATCCACCCCCTTACCTCATTTTGCCCACCATCAATGACACTGCCTTTAATTGCCTTGACTGCACTTTCCGCGCCACACTGATTGCAACACAGACCAAATTAGGTAGGGGGAATCCAGATGTGCAAGTGACATGATATAATCAAGTGGCCGAATCAGCTTAAGGTTCCTAATGGCTTTCTCCTGTGTCTAAGTCATTATCTTCATGCAGTTTGTACAATACTATTACTAATTCCACTTAAAAAATTAGTTTCTGCCAACTAGTCCAGAAACTATAACTACATGTAACATGTGGAAATTTCATGGATAAGTGGAGTTGACATTAGTAATGCTGAACCAATATCTAATTATGTCAATATTCTAAAATGATTATTTGTAAACTTTTAAGTACTGAATTTGTAGCCTTTTGTCTGAAATGTGCCACACAGAAATTGTACCACGCAGAACTTTCTTGTATTTCTATAACTTATTTAGCACATAGAACATGCCAAACTTAGCAGAAAAGTGTGAGCATCAAACCATGGGAAATGGGTACTGAAAAGGTGAACCTTGCTTCCTGTCCTTTTTTAAATAACCTTATCAAAGAGGTTTGGAATAGGGTTCCAAAGCATGGAATTTCACTCTTGTTTCATAACCCTTAAATACCCTAAACTAACTCTGACAAAAAAATTATGTAATTCAGCTTTGAACTGAGAAATATAGTTTAAGTGAATGGTAAAAATGTGGTAAATGGGTGTTATGTGGAAAAATATGAAAATGTCCATTTTGGCAGGAAGATTAATAAGTAAGCATATTATCTACAAGGTGAGGGACTGCAGTGCTCCTAGATACAGAGGGATCTGGGTGTCCTCATATATGAATCATAGAAGATTTGCATGCAGATACAGCAAGTAATTAGGAAAGGTTCTAGAACATCGTTGTTTATTGTGAGAAGAATTGAATGCAAAAGTAGACAGGTTATGCAGGGCACTAGTGAGAATGCATCTGGAGTACTGTGCACAGTATTAGTCTTCTTATTTAAGGTTTATTAAGATATTTCCAGGAATGAGCAGGCTGTTTTCTGTGGAAAGTTTGGACAGGTTAGGTTTGAATCTGCTGGAGCTGAGAAGATTAAGAGGTGAGTTGAGTGAAACATAAAATCCTGAGGGGGCTTGACCTACTGGATATGAAGAAGGTGTTTCCTCTTGCGGGAGAATCTAAAATAAGAGATCACTGATTAAGAATAAAGTTTAACCCATTCAAAGCTGAGATGAGGTGAGATATTTTCTCACATAGGATCATAAGTCATAGAGATGTAAAGACCCCCTGTGAAACAGACTCTTCAGTCGAACTCATCCATACTGACCAGATATCCTAAACTGAGCTAGTCCCATTTGGCCCATATCCCTCTAAAACCTTCCTATTCATTTACCCATCCAGACACCTTTTAAATGTTGTTATTGTACCAGCCTCCACCATTTCCTCTGGCAGCTCGTTCCATACACACACCACCCTCTGTGTGCAAAGCTGCCCCTTAGGTCCCTTTTAAATGTTTCCCCTCTCACCTATACCTAAGCTGTCTAGTTTTGGATTCCTGTGCCCCATGGAAAAGACCTTGGCTAACCACCCTATCATGCTCCTCATGATTTTATAAACTTCTATAAGGTCCCCCTTCAGCCTTCAACACTCCAGGGAAAGATAGCCCCAGCCTATTCAGCCTCTCCCTGTAGCCTTTCAAGTTTCACAACATCTTTCCTATAGCATGTCATGAGAGTTTAACTCTCTTATTGAAAACTTGGTGGGAACTGACACCTTGAATATTTTTAGAGCAGAGACGAATAGATTTTTGGTAGGCAAGGTATTGAAAAGTTACTTAAGGGTAGGCAGGAATGTGGATTTGATGTTAGAATTGGATAAACCATGATCTTATTAAATGGTGGTGTAGCTTGAGTGTCCTGCTTCTGCGCCTAATTTATATATTTTTCAGCTCAAATGTACAAACCTGATAGTTGACCGCCAGTGTCAACAATATTTTTGGTGATGGGTATTCCAGACTTCGAAAGCCCTTTGTGTGAAGAAATGCTCCCTCACGCTACCCCAGAATGGCCTAGCACTAATTTTAGATAAAAAACTCCCTTAATTAGGGGGCAGAGTTGCATAACACTCTCACAAAGTAGCACAACAGTTCCAGCAAACTTTACACCACAGGAGCCATCAGTGTCTATATTCTCACAAAAGAAATGGAAATTCTAAGGCAAATATCAATCATAGAAGCAATTTGTTATACAAGCATAGCAGAAGTGGTTGCCCACATAGTTCCAGACATTTGTATGTCTTTTCCATCAACCAGTTAGCCCACCTTTCGAATATGACTTCGGTGATGTGCTGCAATATGTGGTAGTGAGCTCCATCTTTCACCTTGAAGTCTATTGGGCTGCTTCAGTCTCTCTCCTATAAACCACAAGAATCTAAAAAAAATTTCAGTAGATTAGGATTGAACTTCACTCTATCTTGTAAAATATGTTGTGTTCTGAATTTTAGTCAAGGGCTTGCTGTCCTTCCACTTTAGGATTTCCATAGCACTCTGCACTCAAGCCTCATTATTCTTAGTAGCTGTGCCACAACTCTGTTCAACCTTCTAGAAAACTTCCTGCATAAGCTCTTCTTATGTATGTTTTTGTTCTACATCTTTCGGGATGTTTGCAGTGCCTGTCATTGGGACACTCAACCCACTATCTTGTGAACTGGCAAAGGCTTTGCGTGTACAGGAAGAAAATATAGTGAGGGTTTTCTCTTGCAAGTTGCAAGCATTGTCATTCATGAACAGACAACTGGTGCAAAACATTGGCAACAACATCTTCAGTCATCTCTACAATCAGAAGCTGAAGATAAGATGCATGTGGACTGCAGCGGTTCAAGAAGGCAGCTCACTACCACCTTCTCAAGGGCAACTAGGAATGGGTAATAAATGCCAGCCAGCCAGCAATGCCCACATCCCATATCTCACATAACATGTCCCATGAGTGAATTTTGAAAAAGATAAGGTCAAAGTGAAGCATTGGCATGGAAATTACAACAAAATAGCTCTTTTCACAAGAGATAGTAGGAACTGCCGATGCTGGAGAATCTGAGATAACAGGTGTAGAGCTGGACGAACACAGCAGGCCAAGCAGCATCAGAGGAGCAGGAAAGCTGACGTTTCGGGTCTGGACCCTTCTTCAGAAATGG
>JAHRHZ010000008.1:3399037-3417513 GCA_024137785.1 Ginglymostoma cirratum | reverse complement strand
AGGGTCCAGACCCGAAACGTCAGCTTTCCTGCCCCTCTGATGCTGCTTGGCCTGCTGTGTTCATCCAGTTCTACACCTTGTTGGCTCTTTTTACAATATTTCTATTCACATAGAAGGACCTTTGGAGAAATTTGGTGATTTGCAGCCCATAATCATCAACAGCGACTCTATTAATTCTATATTATTTAGCGTATTGAAATAATTATTCATGTTTTTCTCAGTTTTAAGGTATTCAAGATTTGCCACAGTTGTCGATTTTATTGAAGAATGAAGAAACAGGCTTCTAGAAGAAACTGATTACGTGGTTGAATTGTGTCTTCGATTCACACCCTGAAGTTACAACCACAGAATCTTGGTCTTTATTACAACTTGGACTGGTTACTTCTCTTCAGGATGGTATTTTGGCGAGATTAAATATTTGCCTCACCCTCCAGAGCCATTCCAATCACAAAAGCAAACATTTGTGTTAATATAGATCTTGAACATTGAAAAATGAACCAAAGTGCTTCATAGCAGTGTTACAATCAACATTTCACACTGATCCATTTAAGAAGATAGGAGGACAGGTCATCCAGAACTTGGTCAAAGGAAAAGAAAATTCATATTGGACTTGAAACGTTAATGAGTTTTCTGTCTGCACAGATGCTGCCAGACCTGCTGAGGTTTTCCAGTCATTTTGTTTTTCTTTTAGGTTCGGAGCAGCATCTTTTCTTTTACTCATTCATGAGACGTGGACAGCGCAGGCTGGTTAGCATTTATTGCCCATCCCTAGTAAAGAGGAGGGAGAGATGTCGAGGGAAGGAATTACAGGGCTTAACTGAAGACCTCGACCAAAGTGGGTGTAGGGACCTCAAGTGAGGTTGTGAGCTAAAATGTTGGGGTTGCATGCTCTGAGACAGCAACAGCTGATCACTCCTCCCCTCTCCCCCTGGTTTCATACAATTTCTCCTCCTCCCCATCCACCTGCCATGGGGTCGCAATAGAATAAAGTTTGGGAAGCAGTGTCTCAGGGCTGATAGAGCTGAAGGTCCAATCACAATGTTGGAGCAATTAAAATTGGTGGTGCACAAGAGGCCAGGTTTGGAAGTGTGCAGACATCTCTATGGTTAAGGGACTGGTGGAAGTTATGGTGTGATTTGGAAACATGGATGAGAATTTTGAATTTGAGACATTACCTTTACAAGCTAAATCCCTGGGGTGGGGATCACTTGGAATATTATTGAGTGTTTACAGTCAATAAATTTATGCTATTTGTGCCAAGGTTGTAAGATAATTGTGGGACTGCCACTGCAGGACTATGCAAGGGAGTTTGGTGGTGTTGCCGTACTCCTGGAGCCTTTCATTGCATGTTCTCTTCCCCACAAAAGCCCAGCCCCCATGTCCCACCATTGGTCATTTCACATGTCCATCTTTGTGGTGTCCTGCCTTTTCATGACAATTGGGAATTGAACATTCTCCTGGTTACCCAACTCTTAATTCTCATTATCACCATCCCCAATATTCTCATAAATAATTAGTCATAATATCCAAAGAAAAGGAAAAAGAAAATCAAACTTTTTGGTTTATTTTCATGCCATTATGATTACTTATCTCATCTTTTGTTTTGGTACTTACTGTGTACAACTTGGCTGCTAAGTTCCATACATGACAACAGTACTTACAATTAAAATATTCTTAATTGATTCTAATGCTCTCTGGGCATCTGTGTCCATGAAATACAGCATATACAGGAAATGCAAGTTCTTTCTTTCTACGTTGCATTCCTGGTAGACTGTGTTAAGTGGCTTAGATGCCAGGAAAACTTCCAAGGGATGTGGACTCTTTTGCCATACCGTTTGCAGATGGAATTGGTCAGTGGCAGTTCAGGAAACATTGACTCTGCTTTCTGTCCATAGATGCTGCCAGATCTGCTGAGTTTCTCCACCTATTTCTATTTCTATTCAACCCAATATCTGATGAGCAGACAATAAATGGCCTATATAGATGTTATGTAAATGTTGTCCATAGCTGCCATCTTGGATTGGCATTTCTTGCCCCCCCAATATTAAGGAAGAGAAGCTCAAACTTCCTATTCTTCTCCTTGTTAAAGCTACTTTAGATTGTTGGTTATGCAGGGATGTTGCTGGGATTGGAGGATTTCAGCTGTGGAGAGAAGCTGACTAGGCTGGGGCTCTTCTCCCTGGAGTGCAGGGGGTGCTGAGGGGTGACCTTATAGAGATTCATGGAATTGTGGGGGACATGGATAGGGTGAATGACCAGGTCGGGGGAGTCCAACGCCAGGGGCTATGGGTTTAATGTGAGAGGGGAAAGATTTAGAAGTGACCTGAGTGGTACCTTTCACACAGAGGATGGTACATGTATGGAGCAGGCTGCCAGGGGAGGTGGTAGAGGTGAGTACAATTGTAACCTTTGGGAGGAATCAGAAATGGGTACATGAATGGGAGGGGTTTGGAGGCATATGGGCCAGAGTTGGACCAAAGGATCAGTTTCCATTCTGTATAACGCTATGATGCTTTATGAATTACCAGCAGGGGTAGGCCTTTTGCCCCCTCAAAGTTGCTCTGCTTTTTAATAAGTTCATGTCTAATCTGATTGTGGCCTGAACTCCACATTCTTGCCTACCCATCAATAACCATTGACTTCTATATTGATCAAGAATCTATCTACCTCTGCCTTAAAAGTATCCAATAGCCCTGTCTCAATTACTCTCATGGGAAGTAAATTCTAAAGGTTCACCACCTTCTGTGAGGAAAAAAAACTCATCTCCATCTTAAATGGGATACACCTTATTTGTCCACTGTGTTCCCTAATCCTCATCTCTCCAACAGCTGCCACTTTTTTTGTCAGTTACCTTTTCAAGTTCTTCAGGGTCTGTATAATTCAAAAAGATCACCTCTCATTCTCCTAAACTCCAATTGATACAGGTCCAGCCTGTTTAATCCAATAAAAGACAAAGAAATGCGGATGCTGGAAATCTGAAACAAAGAAGGGTCACTGGATCAGAAATGTTGAATCTACTTTCTCTCTACAGATGCTGCCAGACCTGCTGAGCTTTTCCAGCAATTTCTGTTTAACGCAGGGAAAGTGTGAAATGATGTTCTTTAATATGGACAAACTACAAATTGCACAGATTTTGAAAAGTATATTTTTTATTCACTCAGGGGATGTGGGTATCATTGGCAGGACCAGCATTTATTGCTGATCCCTAGTTGCCCTGGAGAAGGTGGTGGTGAACTGTCTTCTTGAACCACTGCAGTCAATGTACTGCAGGTAGACCCACAATGTTGTTGGGGAAAGAGTTACAGGATTTTGACCCTGACTCACTGAAGGAGTGGCAACATATTTCCAAGTTAGGATGATGAAAAGTTTGGAGGAGAATTGGCAGGTGGTTGTATTCAAACGTATTTTCTGCCTTGTAATAGAGTCAGAGTTGTACAGCACTTGGTACACCCTTCGGTCTAACTCATCAACAATTTATTTCTGTCCAAGCCAATGTATGATAGGTGAACAATAAATCATATAGAGATGTTATTCAGACATTGTCCGTAGCTGCCACCTTGGATTGGCATATTTTGCCTCATATAAAATTGGACCGGGATCAAATCATTGATTTCTGCTCTTGATGAAAGTGTGAGGAAAACTATTTCGGTAATGTTTCAATGACAAAAGAAAACAAAGCGTTTACATGGCACTTTTAAAACCTCAGGACATCCCAAAAGTTCTTCACAGCCAATTGTAACATAGTTGTTCTTTAGCTCCCGAAATGTTTGTTCCATGGTGTGCAGACCTTTCATTACCATTCTAGGCAACATCACCAGTGCGACCTCTAATCGAAGCATTGGTGTTCCACTCCGTTCCAAATTTATATGATCCTCTAGTGTGATGGGACTTGTCACTTCCGGATCTGTTTATTCGCAGCAGTCTGTATACGGGGTCTATTTCTATGTGTTTGTTAATGCAGTCCCATATTGAGAACCAGGCTTCCAGAAATTCTTTCGCATGTCTGTTGCTCGCTTGTCCCAGTGTAGTCACTTTGTCCCAACTGAACTGATGGCCTTCATTGTCTGTGTGTATCGAGACAAGTGAGTGTTGGTTGTGTTATACTGCCAGCTGGTGTTCGTGTATCTTGGTCGTCAGTTTCCTCCTGTTTGTCCAATGTAATGTTTATTGCACTCGCTGCATGGGATTCTGTATATCACGTTAGTCCTGTTTACTGTCGGTACGGGGTCTTTAGTCTTTGATTACATTTGACACATGTTGATGTAGGTTTGTGTGCAATCATGATCTAATTTGGTCTTAGGAGTCTGGTTGTCATTTCTGATATATTTTTAACGTAGAGTGTCGTTGCTAGTGTCTTCCGTTGTGCCCTGTCCTCTGACTGTCATTTGTTTTGTAGGCATCTGGGTACGCAAGGACTTTTGTCCACAGACGCCTACAAAACAAACGACATTCGGAGGACAGGGCACAATGGAAGACACTAGCAACGCTACTCTACATTAAAAATATATCAGAAATGACAACTAGACTCCCAGACCGCATAAGATCATGATTGCACAAACCTACATCAACACTGTGTCAAATGTTATCAAAGACTAAAGACCCCGTACCGACAGTAAACAGGACTAACGTGATATACAGAATCCCATGCAGCGAGTGCAATAAACATTACATTGGACAAACAGGAGGAAACTGACGACCAAGATACATGAACACCAGCTGGCAGTATAAAGACACAACCAGCACTCACTTGTCTCAATACACACAGACAATGAAGGCCATCAGTTCAATTGGGACAAAGTGAATATACTGGGACAAGCGAGCAACAGACATGCAAAGGAATTTCAACGTTGGACTTCATTAACAAACACATAGAAATAGACCCTGTATACAGACTGCTGTTAATAAACAGAACTGGAAGTGACAAGTCCCATCACACTAGATGATCGTATAAATTTGGAACAGAGTGGAACACCAAAGCTTCGATTAGAGGTCACACTGGTGATGTTGCCTACAATGATAACGACAGGTCTGCACACCATGGAACAATCATTTCGGGGAGCTAATGAACAACTCCATCCACAACCCGAGCTACAAATTTTTGCTAAGACCTTAAAAATTGTAACATTGGAAACAAAGCAACAAGTTTGCATACTGCATGCATCCAAACAATCTCCTTCAATGGTGTTGTTAAGGGATAAATTTGGCCAGTACACCAGGGTAACCTTTGCTGCTCATTAAAGAAATAATGCCATGGGATCATTAATGTGTGTGTGTACGGTTGATACATTTGTTTAAATTTTCATCCAAAAGACAACATCTCCAACAGCGCCACTCTCTATTGGTACTGCACTGGGGTAAATGCCTAGATCTTGTGCTCTAGTTTCTGGAGTGGAACTTGACCATATAACCTTCTGACTCTAAGGCAAGAATGCTATTAACTGCAGTAGAAAAATATCTTCAATGATTGAGTTCTGATAGCTTTGCACTTCCTACATCAAAATCTGTCTGTCCGGTTCAGAGGTAGATGGGCTAACAGTGCTACAGTTGACTTTGTAACCTGGAATCGCTGCTGACTTTATTAATCTTGCATCAGGAAAACAAATTTCCCGGCAGTTCCTCAAGCAAAGTGGAAATTTGTATTCTTCAGAGGCCAGCAAGCTATGCAGACTCGCTCCAGTTATAAAACAAGTCTGCAATTAGGGGTGGAACGTCTCCCAAAAGGTTGTCAAAGTACTATTTGGAAAATACTCCTCCCCTATTGTACCTAGGAAGTGACTCGGAATGGAGTCATGTTCTATAGCTTCCCAGTTCCTCATCTTAGAAGCTGTTCGTTGTGCAGGTCGACAGGTTGTTTTGCGCTTTTGAGTGCAGCCATATTGAGTCTGAACTATACCCATGTCCATTTTTGTATTTTCTAATGGATTACTGTTTAGAAATAAGGGGCTGAATCGACAACATATTCTCTCCTCACTCTTCCAATTGTGGTGCTTTTCACCTGACAACAGCTCAACATTTGGTTTGACAGATGCTTGATGTATATTTTGCACAAAGTAAATTAGTATATTTACCCGCTAAACCATTAATGAATATTGGAAATAAATTTGAATTTCATTTTTAATAGATTTCTTTTATTCACTGATTTTGTAGTAAATGCTAGTTCTCTTCTGATGTACTTATAAAAGTACTTTTTCAGTTGAGCTCGCTGGACAAAAATCATGACTGGAAACTGAACTCATATCGCTTCCCCTTTTCTGAACAAAGATGTCCCATGGCTAATTCTGGTATTTTCTTGTTATCCCAGCTAAGATGAAAGGAGCTAGAAACTTCTTTGTCCATATTGCTTGTCTATTCCCCGAAAAACACCTTATTTGAAGACACCTTATTTGTACTGCTACATATTGGCTCCTTAAAGGAGTGTTTTCATGAATAATGGATTGTAATGTACAGCTGGATCAGTTTATTAATGTGCTATCTCTCTGCCTTTTCAATGCTGTGTACTTGGAAAATATGAAATAAAATAATCTTCAAAATATTATTATTGTTGATGTATTTGATATAGTATAAACTACCATAATATAATGCTAGCAATTTCCATTCAAAGAATTAATTGCATCCGTTCTAATGTTGCACATTGATTTTTTTAGTTACACTTTTTGTAAAAGTTGACAAATATGCATAACTAGGGCTTTTGTTTATGTATATAAAAGTTGTGATGTGGAAATGAATTACAATTATATGCACAAGAATATTTTAATATTTTTCTCAGTTGACAAGACATCATTAGGCCATTTATTTTGAGTACGTAATATGTAATTTGTGATCTAGGTTTAAATCAAATTCTAGGCATAGAAAGACCTCCTTTTCTTTTCTCTTTTTGAAAAAGTGTTGACAAATGTGCATAATTGGGCCATTTATTTTGAGTATATATAATTTGTGATATAGGCTTAAATGGAATGCTACGCAGAGTGAGGCCTAAAATAAAGTTGACAAATGGTCATTATTAGGCCATTTATTCTGTGAGTATATAATTTGTGATATAGGCTTGAACATAATACCATGCATTAAGAACTCCTGTGTTTCTTTTTTTTTGAAAAAATGTTGACAAATATGCATAATTACTTTATGTGTACATATATATGATATAGATATGTAATTTTGTGCATTAGAATCTTGGAATGCCTATGGTGTGGAAGCAGGCCATTCAGCCCAACGAGTCCACACCGGCCCACTGAAGAGCATCCTACCTGGACCCACACCACTACCCTACCCCTTTAACCCTGTATAATCATGCATTTGTGTATATTATAAATATATATGATATTGACTTTAAGTTAATTCTATCATTTTCCTTTTTGAAAAATGTTGACAAATGTGCATAATCAGTCAATTTATTTTGTGTACAGTATATGTAAAATTTTTGATGAATCTAAATCTATAAATCCTGTGCATAATGAGGCCAATTATTTTGTGGATACACAGTTTGTTATTAGAGGCTTGAATGTAATGTTATGCGTAGGGAGACCTCTGCTTTTCATTTTTCCTTCTTGGAAAAAGTTGACAAATGTGCAGAATCAGTCAATTTATTTTGTGTGCATATATTTGTGATATAGGCATTCATTGTAATCCTGTGTATGAAGGGAGAGAAAGCAAGGCAGTTCCTCTTCAATTCACTGTGCAAATTCAAGATGGAACGGAAAAGAAAATAGTATTTTCCAGCCAAACATTGTGTGTGCACACACACAACAAAAAAAAATCCTGCGTATACGTTCTGATCCATCAAGACCAGCTCCCCTTCTCCTGTTGCAGAAGGGGAAAGGTTGCCGGAGCCTGGGGAATGGAGAGCTCGATGACGTAATGCGGGAGGCCCGCCGGCCAATGGGAGAGTGGAGGGTGGGATCACGTGGGGAAGTGGGGTTGTTCGGTTGTTTCCGTGAGGCCGGAGCCGAGCCGAGCCGAGCACCCGGGCCTTCTCTCCCTTTTTTTTCACGTCGCTGCGCTGCGCTCGGCGAGAGAACAACAAGCCGCCATTTTGTTTTGAAGAGAGGAGACGGAGACAGAAAGAGAGAGAGAGAGAAGCTAGCGATAGACAGACAGACAGATAGATAGATCGAGAGTGGGGGGAGACAGAGAAAAGAGGACGAGGGGGGTAAAAGAGAGAGAGAAAAAAAACTCTTCGTTCGGGTTTGTGCGGATTGAAGGGAGAGGAGAAGGAGAGGGTTGAAGAAAAGAACAGGAAAAGAAAAAAAAGAGAAGGGCGAGGAATATATCAGCAATACGAATTCAACAGCAGGGAAAAAGGGGAAAAGTAGTAGTTAAAAAAAACTAATTTTATGCCGAGTCCGTTATTTAAAAGAATTTTTAAAACCAGAAACATTTTTTTAAAAAGACGGTTCCTCACCATTTTCCCCCCCTTGTGAAGAACGGGAGGCTTTCTCTTGAGAAGGAAAGAGAAGGTGGATGAATCGTTCTGGCTTTATTGGATAGAAAGGGGGGGGGGAAGAGTGGGTTTTTTAAAAAAAAATTTCCCCCCCGTCTCTTTTTTTTTAAAAGATGTATCTGTATCTGAGGTGCCGGGAATGTGGAAGGAAAGACCGTTTCTGAAGTGATTGGGGATGTGGTTTTCGTCGGCGAAGCCGTCGTAACTTTAAATCTTTCGTTTTCTTTTTCCTTCTTTTAGATTTTTTTTCCATACAAACCCTCCCCCCTCCTCCCCTCTTCCGTTTTCATTTTTCTTGGTGTTGGAGGGGGGCTGGTTCTGATTGCCCATGGACGATCGACCTAAAAAACCTGGGCCTGGCGTTAGGCCTTAGGCTCTGAGACTTGAGAAAGATAGGGGAAAAATTAATTTTTTCTGTTACCGTGCGGGAGGAGGGATTTAAGCCTTCGATTAATCCGTAGCTTTTGCGGTTTCGTTTCAAAAAAAAACCCAAAAAGTTATAAGGTGTAATTTTAAATTCGGAAAGAAATGGCAGAGAATCTCTTGGACGGACCGCCTTCAGCCAAGCGGCCTAAAATCTCGTCCCCGGCTTTATCAGCCAGCGATGGCACAGGTACTGTAACCCATTTTATTCCAATAGTTTGTCTATTTACGTTGGTGGTTGTGTTTAATAGTGATTTTTCTCTTTTAAAACTTGAAACTTAAATCAAGGCTATATAGTGCAGATGTAGCCCTTTTTTATTCCTATATCTATGTATATATGTAAAATTATTCAGTCCTGTTATATGAATCAATATTGTGGGGAATTCATACATTAATGCTTTCTGTTAATTCTTTTTGGGGGTGTTCTCCGCTTGTAGGGTGGTTATGTTCTTCTGTTAGGGTATTGTTATGGAGGATGGGGAAGCCTAAATTTTCCTTCAGTTGCTGTTTTATCCTTTGTTTTACTAACCACCCTTCAACTGTGTTGGCTACCTGTTTTATTATGGGAAAATGGTGGAATGTTTTACTTAAGCATTTAAGGTTTGTGCTTCAGCTTGTTTTATTGTTGTAGAAGAGGATGAAATGGATATAGCGTCGCTTTGCCTTGACTTGGTTGAGTAGGTGTGTGTTTAATGGATCACGTATGAAGTAGTGGTTTGATTGGTGTGTTTTAAAATGGTTTCATCTTGCATTGAATTAAAAGTGTGCAGAGCTTTTTTTTAAAGTTTAATATTATGTCGGGGTATAGGTGAATGGATTTGCACCATGTTGTTTCAGGGCAGTAGTAAGAAGGATGTTCCTTGCTGCTTGGAGGATATCCTTAACTTTACTTTTGATTTTGTTTTAGTGAAAAACTTGACTGACAGTGTGAGGGAATGTTGTGGATTTCTAATTTTGCGAAATATGAAAAATACTTTTCTTTGGACCATTCAGTGTATTTTGTGCATGTTTATGTGTAAATGAGAGTCATACTCTTATTGATACCTGTGTATTGAAAATAGCATATTCCTGCTTGTACCATTAAAAAAAACTTTTCATGCCATGTTCTGTGTGATCTAGTGTGGAAACTTTGTCTTTAGGAAGTATGCAACATTGCACTGCTCAGTTTCTGTGTCAACACATAAACGAATAAAAGTCACTCAATTTGGACAAATTAAAGTTTTTATTCTACTGTTCCTAAATGTCACTACTTTGGGGAAAAAAGGTGATGTTTAGTATGTCATGAAACTGAAGTAATTTCATATGCTGACAGTTCAGGATAATTTGTGTTGGCTTCACATTTTATGTGTATAATTGTAATGTGTGAATAAGCATATCACTATTTATTACATTATTTCAGATGGCGAACCCGCATGCTACTTCCAGTATTTTAAACATAACTATTGAAATTGAACTTGGTCAACAAAAAGGTGCAGGTGTACCTTAAAAGTTGAATTTGGCAAAATTCAGGTCAATTTTTGGCATTGGATGAAGGCAGGTGCTCTGATTAAATAGCTGGTATGTTACATTTTTAAAGTACTTGCCTGGAATTGCTGTAAAACCTTTGTTTGTATGAATTTGATACTTTTGGATCACTTTTTTAAAAAATATGATTCTATTCTTGATCTTTCGTTTTGCAGCAGTAACATTAATGCTTTGTGGTGAGTCAAACTGCACCTCTTATTTCTTTAATAATGCTCAGCCAGTTGGAACTTTTAAACTTGCTAAACCCAAAATTAGAGGATACTTTATAAATTATCTGAGAGTTCCTGAAATGGTTTGACACCCATAAATCAGTTGCAGATTATGTTTTCTTTATCAGATTAAATGGAAATAACATTTCACAGTTGTCTGTAGGGTTATAATTTTTTGCCGGGGGGTGGGGGAACAAATAAATCTGAGTGCAATAGCCACAGCTTTGTTGTGGCACAGAATAACTTTGACTTCATTTGATCAATTCATCTGTGAAGATGTTGGGTAACTATTTCTTGATCTACTTCCTAACACATGGTCACTTGTCAAAGAGCAGTAATCTGTTCTGCGCTTGCTGTACTGCTGTACTCCGTCCCTTTTGAAGCATTCTGATCTCAAATATTTTCCCTCCCAAAGGTGTATATCAAGCTTGGCATCACCCAATCACTTATACATTGTCTATCTTTTATAATGTTCCGTATAATGAGCTTTAGCCTGTTACCCAGCTTTCTCATCAAAGCACTATCAGCAACTAGAAGTGCAAAGAATGCTCAGGAAAATTGCATGAAATATAAACTTTGCAGGTACAGGATTTGTAGCTAAATCTCATTCAAAATGTACTGAGGTTGATCTAGGGTTTTTAATGTACATATTTCAATTCGTGCATTCTGGCTGAGTTTTTTTTTTCACCAAATTGGGATTTCAGAGCTTTTTGCCTTTTGGTTAACTGCATCTAGTTTTTAACATTCCCGTTATAATATTTCTGCTTTTCCATGACAGCCTACATTAACCCAGGTGTCAATGAGTTTGTGCTATACAGAAACTGAGTATCTGTAAATACACAGCAGTGTTTAAGTTATTTGTATTTTACTTAATCTTGTTCCCAAAGGTATTGTCTGAGCTTTTTATTCACTACATGCAATTTTTTGATTTTGCATTTTTTTTTCACAAGGAGTTTCGCCTCAGTGTCAAAATTGCAGTAATCATTATTTTTTTCAGGTATTTAAAATTGAAGTTGGGGCTTATACTTCAAAGTAACATACAACCTAACTGAAGTCCTCAGTGGGCAGAGTATTTGTGCAAATGGCAAAAGTGCTTTGTGTTGATTGTGACTTTTACAGTTCTGAGGTGTGTGTTTGTGTGTGTGTGTTTGTGTGTGTGTGTGTGTGTGTGTGTGTGTGCGCGCGCGCACTCACATACACATTCTTATTTTTCCCCCAGCCTTTTGATGCAGAATTAATGCAATTAGTTTAAATTCTAGTCTGACCCTTCTGATTGTCATGTTAGGTTATAAGCAGTCCATTTGGACATAAGATTTGGTTTAATAATTTGTTGTCCCAGCCAATAGTAATCCCTCAGCCAACATTGCTCATAGCAGATTATTTGGTCATTATCAAGTTATTGTTTGTGGGACCTTTGCTGTATGGCAATTGACTGCTATAATTACAACTATGAATACAATCTTGAAGTCCTCCTTTAGCTGTAATATGATTTAGGGTCTTCCAGGACCAGAGGATGGATCATACTTATTTTGTTACCATAATTATTTTCTTTCCTTTTCAATTGGTTCTCCTTATACCAGATACCTTTTTCCATGCAAGAGGTGTTAAACTCAGGCAATCTGGCATTGATGTGGGAATTGAGACTCTTTTTTTCTGCCTATTAGCTTGTTTCTGTGTTTTAACTCGATTGTAATTAGGCTTCAGAGATATCTGGTCTTTCTACTTACAGTCTTCACTTTTGGATCAACAGTTGCACTTGTGCTTTTTATTTTAAGTTTTAAAACATGTCTTTTTTAAAGTTCCCTATTTTAATCACTTCACCAGACTTTCAAGAGGTCACTGATGGGAAGAGAAATTAGGAATGAGTATGTGTTCTTTACAAATCTTTTTGAACTCTGTAAATACAAGTGAGGCAATGCTACTGTTAAAAAAAAAAGTTTAGAATTAGTTTAAACAATTTAATGCCAAAGTACATGGTGGTTAATAAAATATTCCAGGTGGTGCTTAATCAAGCTGGTTCTTCCATTTCATTAATAAAAGATTATAAAAGGTCTCACTTTTTTAAACTGAGTGTTTTGTCAGCAGCAATTGATTATGTTAATTAGTTTACTACTACATCTTTTGAACTATTGGCTTCATGTTTTTTTTGTTTCAGAATATTATTTGTGGTAAAGTTGTCATTAGTTTGACTTTTGCGAGGATGCTGTTTCATAATTTGAGGTGAATGCTGTAGTTGCAATTCTGCATGAATACGTACAAATCTTGTAGCGTTATTAATTTCCCACTTCTGACCGGTATGGCTTATAATCAAAACTTTTAATATATTGACACTTGTTCCCTACTAATTTGCTAATGATTTTGGCAAGTGTCGTGATGAAAGAAGGTACTAAAGTAACTTTTACATTAGATATTTGTTAACCTTTAGAATTGAATTTTGTGTGACTCTGCTGTCAAAGACCTCTTTCTGACCAGCCCCTGTTCCCTGATCCCAACCCCACTTGATTAATTTGGCTCCTTCATCAATGCTATTGGAGAGTACCGACTTGCCAAGTACTAAGTTCTTGCTTGCAATAGTGATTTTGTTTGTGGAAAATATAATTAACTGTTCCATTCTTCTAATATGAACTGTTGTCAATGCTTTTTGTGCATGCTTGCTATTTTTGCCCAGTGATGTACCATAGATCAGCCTGGAGTTTGATAGCAAAGAACCAAGTATGTTGTTTAAGGTTCATTGAACTTTTCTTTTAAACTTCATATTTAAAATCAGTTGCTGCAGAATCAGCATTGATGTATAACATTTATGGGACCTTATTGTTTTAATTCAGTCAAGTTTCTTACTGCATTAAAACAGCTTTGAATATAATTCTTTAGTAAAGCATTTCTTGTTAACACAAATTGCAACATTTGATGTTGTTTGATATAATTGAATGCTACAGTATAGCTTATTTAAATTTGATTAACACTTGCAAAATAATTTGAGTATAGCATTTCTGAGATAAGCTAGAGAAATGACTACCTAGTGTGTGGAATTGAGGGGAACGATCAAACTTGGCTGAGACCTTTTCTTGGAGCAAAGCTTTGTTTTCTACATCCTGTATCTAAGTTGAGAGGTCTTGATACTGTAATACACTGTAATATCCAAATACACTCAACCCTTATATTGAATTGTACACATTTCGAGAAAAAGTAATAAAATGAAAGGGATGCAAACTTGTCAGTTTGGTGGAGCTTGTCATTAATGATTGCTTGGCATATCCAAACCTTGGGATATTTTTTAAGGGATTGATGCTGCACATCAAGCAATAAAATGTTAAAGTCATTTATCGTCATGTCAAAAAAAGTAGTGGTATTTGCATAACACAGTATATTGCACAATATCTTGTGTATTTGCGTGCAGGTTATTTCCTGGTAATCTACCAACAGAAAAAGGTATTGGAATATTATTATAACTTTCACGTCAGCATTTTTAAAGTAATAATTCAGCATGTTGCTCGGCCGGTGTCTGTAAGTAGCATGTTTTGTTTTTGGTGTTTATCGCCAAAATGTGCGAGATTGATTTGTCTTTCATATAATTTGATCATTGTTTCCCAATGACTGCTGGTGAAAATTCGGGAAGAAACCTTTTGAATAAAAGATCCTTTCTGTAAGCTGTCCCCTACTGTTGAATTTTTTTCAATGTGCTTAAATCAAAATGTTTCTGTTACAGACCTTTTCTTCATTTTGAGCAAGTTAATTTCTATATCACTGCTAGTTTCTAAATCTATGCTAATTAGCAAAAGTGACACAGAATGATTTTGAACTTGAGTGACTTGTACAAATTCTTTTGCTTGATTAGAATATAATTTCCAATAAGCCACAAGTATCCACGTGCGTATTCTTTGTATAACTTGCTAGCAACTCCTTCTCATTCAGGTTGTGTCCAATCTTCCAGAAAACAGGAGGAGGTTGCAGTCCAGAAGGAAGTCACTTGGCCCATTACGTCTATGCCACCTGTTTGCTACAGCAGTCAAAATCTGATCTCTGATAACTTTAGCCTCAACCTTGAATTTTTTTTCCTCCAGCATTATCCAGTTTTTGTCTTCAAAGGATGCAGTGATTGGTTTGCTGCAGGGAATAGCCTGAAGCATTCTGATTCCACAACCACGTGAGAATAAACTGTCACTGAGATGGCTTACTGTTGACTTCTTATCACAGATTCTCTAACTTTCAGGTGTTAGAATTTTTGTTAGTTTAAGACAGAGCAGCATTACCTCTTCTTAGAGTTTTCTGTTTTAGTGAATATCTTCAATATCTAATGCCCATCATCATAACTACAGTTTTTCGTTGTTGTGTTATCTATTTGGATACCTGTTTTAATGCTTTGGACACGTAGCACTGAAAGAACATCATGTGGTTCTCTGTAACCTAACAAATATTTTGTACTACTGTTGTGGTGGTGGAATTTCTTATTTAATTTTGTTGAAGTTTACAGATCAAAATTTCTTGATACTGCAAAGTAGAGGCTAGTTTGTTCCATTTGAACAGGTAAGCCAGCATTTATTGGTGGTGCTGAGTTGCCTTCTTGAACTATTTGCGTTCTTTGAGGTGTAGACACTTTCAATACTGTTCTCGGATTTTAACTTGGCAGCAGTAAAGGAACATTGATATAGTTTTAAGTCAGGATGGTCTGTGACTTAGGTGGCGGCTCCATGCATCTACTGTCCTTGTTCTTGTATTTTAATCAACTGTGGCAACATACAGGTTTCTTGAGTAGTAGTAGAGACACGAGTAATTTTTAGTTTTTTGATTAGATACTTGTTTGCTGTTGAAGTTAATTACACCGTGATCATTTAGCTTCCTACTTGATTGCATTGACTTGGGTGATGGTCAGCTCCATGAATTCCAGATGCTTTCTGATTGTGCTTCATATATAAATCTGGACAGTGAACATCAGACCTGTTCAGTTACAGGAAGTAAAATAACTGATAAATCTAAAAATCACAGGCACATTTTTTTCACACTTTTTTGCCTCTTGTCCTACCTTTTGTGCCCCTGCTCCCAATAAGCTGTGCAGAAACTGACTGGTCTTCCCAGCCAGTCTGTGCACAGAAAGTTCTAACCACACCCACTTTCTCAATCTTTTTCCTTAATTTTCCCTTTCCAGACTAATTTTGAATAGTCACTCAACACAAACTTTGAAGCGAATTCCACGTGCTTAATTCAGAAAAGAAGAATCTCCTGTTCTCCTCTTAATTTTCTTTGTATTTAATCTTGTACTTGTGACATAATAGCCACAAACACTTCAGTTCTGTCTATCTTCGTCCAGTCTTTCATGATTTTAAATAGCATAGAAAAAGTAGAACTATGCACTTCATATATTTAGATTTTCTAAAAGCATCTGATAAGGTGCCACGTAGGAGGTTATGTCACAAAAATAGGGTTCCAGGGATGGAGAAAATATTCTGGCAAAGATTGTGGTTAGATTAGTGGACAGATTAAATGGGTAATATTTGAATTGGCTTGTGTGTGTAGCTAATTGGGTACCGCAGGATCAGTGCTGGGCCTTAGTCACTTCAGATTTATATCGATGATGGACCAAGTTTAATATGCCCATCCTTGCTGATGATGCAAAGTTGGGTGGGAAGATAATCTATAAGGGTATTGCAGTGAGATATAGATGGGTTATGTTAGTGGACAACAAAATGACAAAGGGAGTTTAATACAGAGAATTGTAAAAAACAGAATTTTTTTAGTTGGTGTGAGGCTGGGAAATATTGACATTCACAGTGACCTGGATACCTTAAACACATCCCAAAGTTAGCATGCAAGTGCAGCAAGTAATTGCATAACGTATCTATTTGCTTTCTTGTTATTAGATGGGATTGGAGTAAGAGTGGAAAAAGTCTACTGCGATGGTATAGAACTTTGGTGAAACCGCACATGCAGGACTGCATTTAGTTTTTGTCTCCATACCCAGAAGAGAATTTTGTTTGACAGAGTATGCTAATAATTTACCAGACTGACTCACCTCTTGGAGGAGAGAATTATCCTGAGAGGTTTTGTTTTATTTATTTATAGGACGTGGGCGCCGCTAGCTGGCCAGCATTTATTGCCTGTCCCTAACTGCCCTAGAATTGAGTGGTTTGCTGGACCATTTTCATTAGAGGACTGTTGGGAGACAACCATATTGCTGTTTTGGAGCCATATTAAGCTAGACAGGTGAGAATGGCAGATTTCCTTCCCAGAAGCACATTTAGTGAGCCAGATGGGTTTTTCTGGCAGGTGACAACGGTTTCACAGTTATCAGGTAACTTCCCAATTCTAGATTTTTAAAAAATTATTGAATTCAGAATTCACCTTCTGCAGTGGCAGAATTTGAACCAGGATCCCCAGAGCATTAGTTGATTTTCTGAATTAAAAGTCTATCAAAAATACCACTAGGCCACAGTCTGAGATAGCAAGAACTGTAGATGCTGGAGTCAGTGACAACATAGTGTGGAGCTGGAGGAATGCAGCAGGCCAGGCAGCATCAGAGGAGCAGGAAAGTTGATGTTTTGGTTTGGGACCCTTCAGATATGGGGAGGGGGAAGGGTGCTGGGAAATAGAGAGCGTGAGCGAGCAGGGATGGGACTGGGGAAGGTAGGTGGGATGGTGATAGGTAATGCAGGTAAGGAGTGGTGTGGATTGGTCAGAGGGATGGGTGGGGTGGATAGGTGGGAGAGAAAATGCTCAGTTGTGTTGGGTCAAGGACGTGGGAGGGAGGATGGGTTGGGCTGGGGAAAGGTAGGTGGGATGGTGATACGTTAAGTGCATGTAGGGGATAGTGGGGATTGGTCGGCATGAAGGGTAGGGTGGATGGTTGGGGAAGATGGACACATTGCGTCAGGTCAAGGAGGTGGGGATGAGAGGGGGAGTTGGACATCGGACGAGGCCAGGCTGGGGAGATTTTAAAATTGGTGAATTCTATGTCTAGGCCATTGGGCTTAGGCTCCCGAGGCAGAATATTAGGTGTTGGTTCTCCAGTTTGCATGTGGTGTCATTGTGGCATTGGAGGCTCAGGATGGACATGCCACCCAGGGAGTGGGAGTGGGAGGGGGAATTAAAATGGTTGGCTGTTCTCATTGAGCAGAATCAGCCTATATACCTTGAACTTCGGTGAGGTCACTTCCCATTCCTTTGAACTTTAAGTTCTTAAGGGGTTTGGCAGGATATTTTTCCTGATTGGGGTGACTTGGAACTGTGAATCAACATCTCAGAGTTAGGGTTGGCATTTAGGACTGAGATGAGAAATTTGTTAATTCAAAAGTTTGTGAATGTTTGAAGTTCTCTAACCCAGAGTACTGTGGTGGTTATATCGTGGAACAAACTCATGAAGGAGTGTAAGAGAATTTTGTAAACTAAGGAAGTAAAGTTTTATATGGAGATGTTGCAGAGCTGGAGTTGAAGTAAATGAACAGCTATGATCATATTAAATTAGCTCTTTGAGCTAAATGGCATCCTGCTCCTGAAGCCAATGTTGTTATAAACGTTTTTAACATAAACTTTGTTGTTCTCATGAAGAAGATGCACTTTTAAAATAGGAAGGATGTTGTGAAACTTTGGAGTGTTCAAAAAGATTGACAAGGATGTTGTCAGGGTTGGAGGGTTTCAACTATAGGGAGAGGCTGAATATGCTGGGGTTATTTTCCCTATGATATCAGAGGCTGACGGGTGACCTTGTAGAAGTTTATAAAATCATGAAGGGCATGGATAGGGTGAATAGCCAAGGCCTTTTTTTGGTTTAGGGTGAGATGGGAAAGATTTAAAAGGGACCTAAGAGGCAACTTTAATCACGCAGGAGTGGTGTGTGTATGGAATGAGCTGCCAGAGGAAGTGGTGGAAGCTGGTACAATGACAACATTTAA
>JAHRHZ010000008.1:3387795-3398637 GCA_024137785.1 Ginglymostoma cirratum | reverse complement strand
GAAACGTCAGCCTTCCTGATCCTCTGATGCTGCTTGGCCTGCTGTGTTCATCCAGCACTGTACCTTGTTATCTCAGATTCTCCAGCATCTGCAGTTCCTACGATCTCTGAAAGGGTTTAGAGGAATATGGGCCCAATCCTGGCAATGGGACTAGATTCATTTAGAATATCTGGTTGGCATGGACGAATTGGACTGAAGAAGGGTCTGTTTCCAAACTGTACAGCTCTATGACTCTAAGTTGATTTTAATGCCCCTGTGCAGTCAACAATAGGGGCATCATTGCTGTCTGAAGTGAGATTATTTAACAGTACAGGATTGTTGTGCAGGGTGATGTGTGACCTCAGGATATCCCTAGTTTGAATGGCTCATGAGTTAGTTGTCTAAAGTCATTCAGCAGTTAGAGGACCAAGATGTTTTCTTTTATAAAGGGAAAAACTTATTTGTGTGTTTTATGTTTTTTTCATTGTGGATAATTACACAATCTCTTCCATCTACGTAGTGCATTTTACATGACAAAATGTCCTTCGGTAGTTGAGTGTTATAAGTAAAATTGTTGACCCTGGGCAACAAAAGGAAACATCAGGGCTAATGACCAAAAGGTCAGTCAAAGAGAGGATGAAAGGAGCATCTTGAGTTGTGGGGAGTTTAGGGAGGGAATTACAGTTGAGTCTAATCAGTTGAAGGCATGGCTGAGACTGGTGGTACTATTGAAATTAGAATGCACTATGTCAAAAGCTTATGGAGTTGGAGGAGGTTAGAGATCAGAAGGGGAGAGGCTAAGGATGGAATTGAAAGCAAGAATGTGGATTTAAGTGAGCTGCCGTCGAAGCCCCGAGATGTTTAGGCCAATTTTCCATTTATTCTTTATAATTGGAAGTTGAGTTCTGTCATATTTTTGCCAGTGGAATTATGGCCAATTTGCATTTCACCTGGGAAAATTCTATACACCATATCTAAAAATTGGACTTTACCAAATGCCATTAATTCAATCAGTCTGCTCTTAATCTACCTATGATTTTAAGCCAACAAGAGATGTTGAGCAGGTATTGACAGATTCAACACTCAGTGTTGCTTCTACAGTTAAGTTATACATCTGGCTTGCTTACTTGTTGGAGTTTGAGGCTTTAAATCTTTAAGTAGAGTTTAAACCCTTGTTAAGTGTCAGTTTTTGGAGTAGTGATATTTTGAATAAATTTTAGTAAATTTCCATTGCTGTCTTGACTTTTTCCCTGTCTCTCAACAAGGGCAGTCTGAACCATTATTGTTTGTTAATCATACATTTCCACTGTTAAATTTATAAATGAAAAGCTTGCTTCAGTTTGCTGAATAGTTATTACTGAGTGCAATTCCATTTTTAAAGGAATAAGCTTAAGGCAAGGTAATTAGCCATACTTCATGAGTGAGTACAGGCATCTTACCTCTTTCAAGCAAGTTCTATAGAATGAGTGGCATCACTACAAGTGAGAGGCCAGAACAGGGATTGAACTGACTGTTGGCACCACTTTGCATCGGACAGTAATCACCTAGCTAACTGACGGCAGAGCTTTACTATCTCAAATGCATTATGATGTCTGCACGTTGTCTGACATCACTCCCGCATGGTTTCTTAATTCATTCAAGGGGCGTTCATATTGCTGGTTGTGCCAACATTTATTGTCCATTCCTAGTTGCTCTTGAGAGTGGGTTATTGAGCTGTTGCGTTGAACTGCTGTAGTCCGTGTGCTTTAGGTAGACCCACATTTTAGACATTTAAATAGCATTAATTGTGGATTCTTTCTCTGGTATTTGGCCGTGCATTTTTTTTGGTGGTGAGAACGATTAGGTCATTGGTTAGGTGGCTAGGGTGTGATACAGAATGACATCAGTAGCACAGTTCCAGTCCCTGTACCAGCAATTGTAGTTTGTGCAGGCATCGTCCTCGTCTTGCCTCATGCTCATCAAGGTATTATATAAAACCAGTTGTCCTTACAAAAGCTACTACTGCAGATGCTGGAAATCTGAAATAAATACAGAAAATGCTGGAGAAATCCAGAACTGTAAGCAAAACGAGGGTATATAAAAAGAGATTCTATAGCTAGATTAAGAGTAAAAGGGAGAGAATAGGTCCCCTTAGAAATCAGCAAGGCCGCCTGTGTGGGGCCACAGGAAATGGGGGAGATACCTGCTGAATATTTTTCAGTGTTACTAAGGAGAGAATCATGGATGCTAAGGAAAGCAGGGAAACAAGTGGGGATGTTTTGGACCGCATTCATATTAGCAGAGAAGAGGTGTTTGCAGCCTTAAAGCACATTAAGGTGGATAAATCCCCTGGGCCTCATCAAGTCCATCCTTGGACGTTGTGGGCTAGTAAAGAAATAGCAGAGAACCTTGCAGAGATTTTTGCTTCATCTTTAGCCACTGGTGAAGTTCTGGAAGATTGGAGGGTGGCTAATGTTGTTCTATCGTTTAAGAAATGTAGCAAAGACAAACCAGCAAACTACAGGCCAATGATCCTTACATCAGTTGTGGGCAGGTTATTGGAGAGGACTCTGAGGGACAGGATCAACCAACATTTGGATAGTCAAGGTCTGATTAGGGATAGTCAGCATGGATTTGTGCATTGGAAGTCATGTCTGGCAAATCTTTTGAGTTTTTCGAAGAGGTAACCAAGAGGATGGATGAGGGTAGGGCAGTGGATGTTGTCTACGTGGACTTTAGTAAGGCCTTTGACAAGGTCTTGCACAGCAGATTTGTCATGAAGGTTTCGGTTGCATTGGATCCAGGGAGAGCTAGTTAATTGGATTCAAATTGGCTCTAGTAGGAAGCAGAGGGTGATGGTTGAAGGTTGTTTCTCAGACTGAGACCTGTGACTATTGGTGTGCCACAGGGATCAGTGCTGGGATCTTTGTAATTTGTGATTTACGTAAATGAACTGGATGTGAATGTACAAGGCATGATTAGTAAGTTAGCTGATTATGCAAATTATGAGGTATCATTGATAGCGAAGAAGGTTTTCAAAAATTAGAGGGATCTTGATCAGGTGAGCAAGTGGGCTGAGGATTGCCAAATGCAGTTCAATACAGGTAAGTGTGAGGTGTTGTACTTTGGAAAGTTAAACCAAGGTAGCACCAATACAGTAAATGGTAAGGTCCTGAGGATTGTTATGAAACAGAGTGACCTAGGAGTACAAATGTTTAGTTCATTGAAAGCAGTGTCACAGGTGGACAGCGTGGTGAAGAAGGCATTTACCATGCTGGCCTTCATGCCTTCATCGGTCGAGGCTTTGGGATGTTATGTTATAGGTATACAAGTTGTGGGTGAGGCTGCACTTGGAGTAATGTGTACACTTTTGGTCACCTTATTATGGGAAAGACTTACATTATAAATTTTCTTTGCACATTTTCCAAGGATGTTGCCAGGGCTATTAGGCCTGAGTTATAGGGAGAGGTTAGGCAGGATAGGACTTTATTCCTTGGAACTGTGACGTTATGGAGGTCATGAGGGATATAGATAGGATGAATGCGTATAATCTTTTTCCTGGGGTAGGGGAATCGAAAACTAGAGAGCATATGTTTAAGGTGAGCAGGGAAAGACTTAAGAAGGACCTAAGGGGCAACTTCTTCATGCAGAGAGTGGTGCAGAAAGAGAATGAGCTTCCAGAGAAAGTGGTTGAGGCAGGTCCAAAAGCAACATTTCAACACGTGGTTAGGTACATGGATGGGAAAGGTCTGAAGGGATATATATACCAAATGCGGGCAACTGGAATTAGCTGAATGGGCACCATGGTCAGCATGGACTAGTTTGGGCCGAAGGGCCTATTTCCGAGCTGTATAACTCTGACTCTATCTGGCAGCATCTGTGGAATGAGAAACAGAGTTAACTTTTTTGAGCGCAAAAGACTCCTCAGAACCTGTAGATGTTACCAAACTTGCTGAGTTTCTCCTGCACTTTCCATTTCTGTTGGTTTTTTGTGGACTGTGGCTGTTAACCTCACCATGTCTATTCAGTGCACTTTGATTCTTTATCAACTGCATGAAATAAGAAAAATTTAGATCTGTATCATAGAATCCGTACAGTGCAGAAGGACATCCTTCAACCCATCAAGTCTGCACCAATCCTTCAAAAAGCATCCCACCCGCACCCAGCCCCCTCCCATATTCCTAACCCTGCAATTACCATGGGATATTCACCTAGCCTGCACATCCCTGAACACTATGGACAATTTCAGCGTGGCCAATCCACCTAACCTGCACGCCTTTGGAATGTGGGAGGAAACCGGAGCATCTGGAGGAAACCCGTGTGGACACTGCAAACGTGCAAACTCCACACAGTTACCCGTGGCTAGAATTGAACCCGGGTGCCTGGCGCTGTGAGGCAACAGTGTTAACCACCGAGGCATCATGTTGCCAACCGTGTAGGTATATGTGATATTCTACAACAAAAATGCACACAAGGTGTTGGTAGTCTTTGGATTATTTGCATCATGAAAGCTGTTTACTGCTTTTGTTAGTTGGGGTGATGTTAAAAATTCAACTAATTTAAAACATTGCCTAATAATGTTCCATTATGTTGACTATGAAAATCAAATTGCTGTATAAGTCTTGAGATTTGAAAAACTACTTTGAAAAGTAATTACTATTGTGGTAAAAAGGAGCTATTGCAACTTGGTATTTGGTGCCTTATTAGTTGTGAGTGAGCATTGGTAGTTGGGCTGTTCCTGTTAAATTCTTGGTTATGCAGTCAGTCACGTGGGGGGAGAAAAATTACAATTTGTTGCATGACACACTGAAATAAATGAACTAAAACGTGAATGCATAGAACAATAAATTTACCAAGTATGAAATACTAAATTAAAATTAGTGAAAAAAAATACTGAATTTGGATGAAAATTTTGTGAGACAATGAGTAGTGACTAATTGAATGCTTATAATTTATGAAACCAAAGCATAATTAAGCCAAGTTTTTAATTACTTAGAAGCAACGGTTTCACTAGCATGGCATTGTTTGCTTAAGCTGAGCAGCTTTTTAGTAGATTTTAAGGGTAAGATGAGCAGTTGTTCGTCCTTCCCTTCTCAGTTTCAGGAAAGTTTTACACAGTTGCAAATTTTGTTTTTGGAAAGTGGGGTTGAGGTGTGTTGAATTTTTAAACGGTTGAATGTAATGTACTATAATGTTTGAATTTCAATAACACAACTGTCACACAAATATTTATGCACTGAATTCATCACTGAGCTTTTAGCTACACTGATCCCAGTTGGATAGCTGTTTAAATTGATGGTGAAGAAGGCATTCGGCATGCTAGGAGTTAGGATGTCTTGTTGTAGCTGTACGAGACACCTGTAAGGGGCCATATTTGCAGTACTGCATGCAGTTCTGGTCGTCCTACCACAGGAAGGATATTATTAAACTAGAAAAGAGTGCAGAAAAGATTTACTAGGTTGCTTACTGGACTGGAAGGTTTGAATTATAAAGAGATGCTGGATAGACTGGCACTTGTTTCCTTGGAGCATTGGAGATGGACTGGTGACCTTATAGAGGTCTATGAAATCATGAGATGCATAGATCAGGTAGGTAGCTAACAGCCTTTTCCTCCGGTAAGGAAGTCGAAAACTAGAGGGCATAGGTTTAAGGTGAGAGGGGAGAGATACTAAAGGTCCAAAAGGTGATTTTTTTATTTCACAGAGCGTGATTAGTATCTGGAACGGGCTGCCAGAGGTAGTGGTGGAAGTGAGTACAACTTTGTAATTTAAGAAACATTTGGACAGCTACATGGGTGGGATAAGTAATGAGGGGTGTGGACTAAATAGGACTTGATTAAATGTGGAAATGGGGCAGCATGGACAAGTTGGGCTGAAGGGCCTGTTTCCATGCTGTAAACCTCAATGGCTCTAAATCCACACTTAAAAATGCTTCTGAAAGATTTGTTTTATTTCTTTTTGCTTATATTAAAACCTGCATTACTTACCATTTTTCATGGCCACAGGATGCCCCCAAACTCTTCAGAACCAATGCATAATTTTAAAGCATAGTCACTGTTGTAATGTAGGAAACAGCAACCAATTTACATGCCACAAGGTCCCACAAGCAATGATGTGAAAATGGCCAGATAATCTGTTTTTGTGGTGTTAGTTGAGCGATAAGCATTGGCCACGACAATGTCTCAGATGCAAAAGTGCTACTAAAGTTTTGCGGAATATTGGAATAAGGATTCATTTGTGAGACAAAAACTTAAAAACAAAATTATAGTCTGCCTAATAGATTGAAGTATCTAGAGTCTTTCATGCACTCCTCTAATTAGATTGAACAGCATTGATAAACTACATTTTTTACACTAACGGTATTCCATAATGGTTTCTTGCCTATGATCAATGCTTGATTCGATAACTGCTATTTTAAATCTTGAATTTACTACATTCAACATTGTGAACTTGAGGAGCGTCACATATTTGCATTGGTCATTAAAAGTTAATGTGAATAGGGAATTTCAGTTATTACCAAGTATCTTAGGTTTTAGAGTAGATTTGTAGATCGGGTTGTGAATGTTGTGGTTGGTCAGCTCGCCGAACTGGTTCATTGTTCCACAGACGTTTCATTACCCTGCTGGGTCACATCATCAGTGCAGCCTCCGATGAAGTGCCGTTGTGTTTTCCCACCTGGTATTTAAACTCTGGAGTCCGTTGAGCTGGATCGTCTCACTTCCGGTTTTCCTTTGCAATGGAGTGTATATGGGGTCGAGTTCTATGTGTTTGTTGCTGGCTTTATTCATGGAGTACCAGGCTTCTAGGGACTCCTGTGCTTGTCTCTATTTTGCTTGTCCCAGGATCTTGGTGTTGTCCCAATTGAATTGGTGGTTCTCCTCAAACTAGAGGAGACACACAAACTAATAAACAACACCCTCACCGGAATCGAATTCACCAGAGAGGAGGAGAAAAACAAGCAGCTCCCATTCCTGGATGTCATGGTAAAGTGCAGAACAAATGGCGAATTTCCTAACAAAGGTACACAGGAAAGCCACACACACTGACCAAGTACTGAACTTCAGCAACCATCTTAACACACGCAAACGAAGCTGCATGAGAACATTATTTAAACGGGCAACAACACATTGCAATAGCACAGAGCTACGCAGAGAAGAATAATACCTCTTCCAGGTGTTCAAGGACAATGGATATCCGAAAAACTAGGTCAGAAGATGCCTACTAAACGAACGACACCGGGAAGATACTACGTGCCCCACACGCTCATCACGCTACCTTACATCAGGAACACATGGAACTTAACCACAAGACTCCTACGACCACTGGGCATCAGAACAGTGCACAAACCCTCATCAACCCTACGACAATTGCTCACCCGAACCAAAGACCCACTATGGACAGGACCAATGTCATATAGAAGATTCCCTGCAGAGACTGTGAGAAGCACTACATTGGACAAACGGGAAGGAAACTGACAACAAGGGTACATGAACACCAACTGGTTACAAAAAGACAAGACCAATGCTTACTCATTTCAATCCACATGGATAAGGAGAACCACCAATTCGATTGGGACAAGCAAAGCAGGGACAAACACGGGAGTTCCTAGAAGTCTGGTACTCCACGAAGAAAGCCATCAACAAGCACCTAGAGCTCGACCCCATATACACTCCATTGCGAAGGAAAACCGGAAGGGAGGTAATCTAGCTCAACGGACCCCAGAGTTTAAATACCAGGCGGGAAAACACAACAGCACTTCATCGGAGGCTGCACTGATGATGTTACCCAGCAGGGTAATGAAACATCTGTGGGACAATGAACCAGCTCAGCAAGCCAACCAACCACGATATTACCAAGTATTTATGATGCAGAAATAGCCATTCAGCCTAGCAGGTCCATGCCATTGCTTGTGTTGCACGCAAGCTGCCTCCACTGCTTTTTAATCTAACCCTGTCAACAAATGTTCTTCAGTACCTTCTGAACTCATACATTTTAAGGGGAAATTAGATAAGCAGCCATATTTGTCTCAACTACTCCGTGTGGTAGCGAGTTCTATATTATAATTACTCTGCTTTTAGAAAAGAGTTTATTGAATTCCCAGTATATTTATGACTTCTACTTCTGGTCTCCCCAGTGATTCACTGGTGACCTGATAAGTGGCTGGAAGATTGTGAACCTAGAGAAGATGTTACTTCTTATGGAGAGCTTGTTCAATCCTTTACTGTTTAATATGGAAAGCTGCCAATTCAATTAATAACAGCCCTTTAAAATCTACAGTTTGTTTTTAGGTACTCTCTTGTTGGTCACGTTTGTTAGTTACACTTTTAGAGCTTGCTTATAGCTGACCATGAATTAACTCTTCTTGGATGCTTTTTCTAATTTGATATTCTTGGAACTGATGTTGCCAATGAGATATACCTTTTGCTCTCCTAACCCTTGTCCTATTGCATTTTTGACCGCCCAGTGTCTCTCGTAGCTTCTTTGTCAGCTGACTAAAAACTGTTACTACAGGTACTTTTGTCCCTTCCCGCTAAATCTCCAGTCATCAGTTCTCAAAAGCCAATCTTGACTCGTTGATGTTTGAAAATCCTTAAGCTGCATTTCTTCTACGAAGTGTTACTACCTGCTAAATTTGTGCCCATCATTCTCAGAATTCCATGTCTGAATCCTTCCAATTGGTTTTCCACCACTGCCATTATTAAACGCTACAAATAACATCCTGATTGTCTCTCACATTAGTAAAGCATCCCGGCTCCATGCTACTCTTTTGACACCTTTCCCTGTTGTCGGGCTGGTTGAGATTTCATTTACCTGGTTTGAATTTTATTAATTCAGAGATTAATGCGCAAAGGCTTCTCTTCCCATTTGCGTAGCATTTTCTCTAGAGAGAACCCCCATCTGCAAAAAAGATCTGTTCTTGGTCCCCTCCTATTTCACATCTCCATGTTGCCCCTCAGTGACATCAATAGTACCAGCTTTCACATGTATTCTAGACAGTCCTCGATTGTATTTCATCTCCATCTCTCTTGATCCCTCCACTGTTTTCTAAACTGCCTGCTATCTAGTAGATAAGCATAAATTTCTTCCATTTAAATTTTTAGGAGACAGAAGCTACTGTCTTTAGACCCAATAATAAACTATATTCATCAGCCACTTACCTCATCCCCTTAACTATCTGACTGTTTGCAGCAGTATTTTATATTCAATCCCTGTATGAGAGAATGTTGTGAGAATATATCTGTATCCATAAGGGTTCCATTCCTGAGCACCCCATGAATGATTAAATTTGCAAGTGCAGAGATCGTTTGAAATAGGTTAAAAATCGTGGATACGTGACGTTGGCTCCTAGATGTTGATTTTTATCATTTTTGGCGTGGATAGGTAAATTCATGATTTTGTGAATACAGAGGATTTATTATACTGAAAAATTGCATCATGACTAAGACCAGCTATTTCCGCTTCTGACATGGCCCTTGTCCCTGACATCTAACATCACCCTGACATGGCTCATGTGTCTGTTAACTTCAGATTCAGCTATTTCAAAGCATCCTGCCTGACCACCTAGTTCTATCTTCTGAAAAGTTGAGTTCATCCAGACTTCTGTTTATGTCACTAATTTTGCAAAGACTTGCTTACCCAATATTCCCTGTGCTCAGTTTGGGTCCCGCTTCAATAATGTTTTTTCTTTTAAACGTTCTTCTCTTCAAATCTTCCCTGATGCCCTTACCCCTCCCTATCTTCATGATCTCCTGCAACCTGATGGCATCTTCTCCCCCAAAACTTTTGAATACTGTCAATTTTGGCTTCTGGTGCATCTCCAGTTTTCAGTCACTCCTCCATTGGTGGACGTGCCTTCAGTTGTCAAAGTTTCAAAACTCTAGAATTCCCTTCCTATATTTCTCCACATCTCTACCTTTCTTTTCTCTGTTTTGGTCAACTTGCCTAAGACCCCCACTTGGCTTACGGCAAATATTGTTAATGCCTCTGAAGTATCTTAAGATGTTAATTACCCTAAAAGCATTATATAAATCTGTTTTTTTTTAAACTGAACTGTACTGTCCCTTTCTTTAAGTTGCATATACTCCTGTGCTTATTGAACTTTAGGAGAATGAGATGTGATTTTATTGATGCTTTCAAAGATTGAGGTCACTTGACAAGGTTGATACAGAATTTAAGACTCATAAGCAAAAATTTATTTTCAGAGAATCACTTCGTCTTTGGAATTTGGCAGTGGAGGCTGAGTCATTGAATACGTTCAAGGGTTTGTTCGACAGATTTTTGATTGACGAAAATCAAGTGTTCTGGAGGACTGGCGGGAAAGTGGAATAATTCGTGCTGCCAAAATCTCATTAAATGATGGAGCAAGCGCAATGGACCAAATGGCCTATTCCTGCTCCTATTTAATATGATCTTATGCTGGATTTTATGTTCCAGTATCGAAGTCCAAATTGTTGAAGAAAGTATAGATAAATAAAACACTAAAAGGCATTTTTTTCAAACTTGCTAATTTCTTAATGAAAGAATGCTGTGTTTTCCTAAGGTGAAGGAGCCTGTCCACCAAATTATGAAGAGTAGAAAATGATTACATATCACCTTTTCAGGGACCTGGGAACAAGATGAGACCTTTCAGTCCCTTAAGCCACTTAAGTCACTTCACCATTTAATGAGATTATGCTGATGCCCAGCCTAACTCTCTGTATATCCAGTTTTCCCTGTTTCCTTGACCGCTTTCGATAGACTTTTGTTAACCGATCTCAAATTTAATATTGATGGTTCATCTTGCATTAGTTGTTGCTTGCTGAAGAGAGTTCTAAAATTCTGTCACCTTTGTGTGTGTGTGTGTGTGTGTGTGTGTGTGTGTGTGTGTGTGTGTGTGTGTGTGTGT
>JAHRHZ010000008.1:3346731-3387785 GCA_024137785.1 Ginglymostoma cirratum | reverse complement strand
TGTGTGTGTGTGTGTGTGTGTGTGTGTGTGTGTGTGTGTGTGTGTGTCAGTGCTTCTTGACTTTCTGAAAGGAATGAATTTAATTCTTACGACTAATATCTTTTCCTTGGTCCTAGCCTCTCCAGCCAGCAGAAATAATTTCTTTCCAATGTACCCTTCCTGTTCTCCTTTTAATATCATAAATTGATCAAATCATGAATTACATTCTAAATTCCAGGAAATACAGTGCTTGATTGCTGCTGCTGCTGCTAAGATTAGAATGTGGTGGGGGATAACACTAAAAGTGCCATGGAAGTATGAATCAGTTTTGGAAATAAACATGGACTTATGAAAAGAAAATCATTTATCTAATCAGATTTGTGTTTTTGATGTATCAGAAAAGATGGTTGAAAATAATGTGCTTGGTCTATGTGTATATGTGTGTGAGGACATCCAAAAGGCATTGAAACAGTGCCGTGCTAGCCTTGGCAGCAAAGTAGTCCCATGGAAGAAAAGAACAGTGACAGCATGAATTCCAAGTTTACTGAGCTGTCGGAAACAAGCAGTAAAGTCCGTTCTCCTGAAATAAGTTATTACAGTGATGTTTCTAGGGTTAGTGGTAGGACCGCTTGTCTCATTGACGTAAATAATGACTTAAACCTCGTTGTACAAGGCATAATTTTCAAAATTTGCAGATGGCACAAAACTTGGGAAAGTGATGAACTGTGGGGAGGATCATGATAGACTTTAAGAGGATGCATGTTGGTGGATTGGCAGACACATGGCTGATGAAGTTTAATGTAGAGAAGAATGAAGGGAATAATAAAAGTTAGCAGGTACAATTCTAAAGAGGATGTTGGAATAAAGAGACTGTGCAGATGTGTACAAATCATTGAAGTTGGTAGGGCAGGTCAAGAAGGTGGTTCAAAAGACTTGACAAAATTCTAGGCTGTATAAATAAAGAAATGGAATACAAAGGCAAGCAAGGAAGATATGGTGAACCTGTACAAAACATTGGTTGAACTTAAACTAGAGAATTGTGTCCATCTCTGGCATCATTTCGGGACCAGAAAGAAGGTTTCGGACGGGACAGAGAAGATTTTTGAAATAATTCCAGTGCAAAGGTACGTAGAAGAATTTGAGGTTCTTCTGAGGGGTGCTGGAGGCAGATTCAATTGAGACTTTTTGAAGGGAATTGGATAAATGCTTGAAATAAAAAATAAACTGCTGTGTTATGGGAAAGCGTGGTTTAACAGGCTCTTTTAGCATTGCTTTGCAGAAAGCTGGCGTACTTGATGGCCAAATGGCAGCTTCCCATTCTGCAAACATTGTGATTCTTTGACTGTGCACTAAATTCAACTTCTGCACAGCTATAAAACTACTTAACTGTTTTCTCATGTCTATCTTTAACAGGCTTTATTCCCTCCAAATCGCCAGTTGTTCTGAAGGTAGAGCAGTGTAAACTTAAAGTTCTACCTATCATGCAGCCTTTATGTCTCTTCATCCCTGAAGGTAAAAGTCCAACTTGGATCCCCTTTCTTCCACAGTAAATTACTCTCTTACTAAACCACTTTACATTTGTTTTAACCCCTTCCCCGTCCATGATTATAGTCACCTCCAACCCAGATATGGAGAGTTAATGGGTTTCCTTGTCTCTAAGATTGATGTCCTTGTTGCTAACCTTGTATTTCCTAATTCCCTTGCACTCCCCTCCTGTTATTGGGTCATAAAATGAACTTGCACTAATTCCATCCTGCTCCTTACCTATTCCGACTAATCTATGAAATCATAATTTCCTAACTTTCCATATGACTGAAACTGAGCTTAAAACATTATCTTAGATAACAAGGCGTGGGGCGGGATGAACACAGCAGGCCAACCAGCATCATAGGAGCAGGAAAACTCTGCTGTGTTCATTCAGCCCCACGCCTTGTCATCTCGGATTCTCCAGCATCTGCAGTACCTTTTATCTCTTTAAAACATTATCTTTTCCAGTTGTGCCACATTGCTCACTTTCACCCTACCTTAGTCACTTTTCTGGATTTCTCATCCTTGACTCTGGCTTCAGGGAGGCAACACACCATCTTGGTCACATGTGAGGCTATAGAAAAGCCTACATTTTCCCCTTACAATTGAGTCTCCTTCTGCTATTGCTCTTCCTCTGTCTCTTCTTCCCTCTTCTGCAGCTGATTTCTGATTGCACTGCCCAGCAAATTTGTCATCACCCATCATTTTCCAACATGCAACTATTCTGGAGTGAGATGCTTTCTGGGGCTTGTCTGTCGTCCCTCCTTTGGCTGATGGTCATCCATTTCTTACTTTCCTGTGCTCCTTTAAGCTGCTGGGTGACCGCGCCTCAAAACGTGCTATTGATGTAACTCTCAGCCTTGCAGAGGCACTGCAGTTGCACTGAACATTCAGAACTAGTGGCACTCACTGACTGCCAGGAGCATTGAAGAATTCCTGTGTCCTGGAAACTGCAACACGTGGTGTTGAGCTACCCTGCTACGCCTTAAGCTAAATTATACTCTTGACCAAAATTCATAACAAGTAGAAAAATATTAATTGTAATTAACTATTAACTCTAAACTGAGATTTAATATAAATTCTTTGTCTTTACTGAGAAGTCAGGCCCCTCTCCTGTAACTATAAAATCTTTCGTTCCCTGTGCTACTTTAGAAATTTGTTTTTCAGATTTACTGTGGCTGAAACACAGTCCCTGATAGCAGCTGTACAACAACCAATCAACTCATGATTTTTCTGTGATATCACACTCTCTTTTCGAACTCAGCCAAGCAGTTCGGGAAGCTCCCACACAGATCTGACTCCATTTACCCCTGGAAGACAAGTAAAAGGCCCCAAGCCTGAGCCTGTCTTCTTTTGCAACCTTGAAATGTACTCTGACACTGATCCAGTGACTTCACCAGTTCCTTGTTTTACCTCTGTTTGTCACCGCAGTAATGATAGCCTTCAATCATATTAAACCCAATCTTTGAAATTTCTTCCGTTATCTTTTTTGTCTGTCTTCATTTAAGATCCTTCCCAAAAACCCCCCTCTTTGGAGAATTTTGTAACCCCTCTTCATCTCTTCCTTACATGAAGTATGCTTATACCTTGGTATCTGCTGATCCACTCACTACCCACAGATTTGTGTACCCTATCTTTTTTATGTTTGTCATTGACTTAATCAGTCTGATTGCATGTCATTCATGGTACATAGAGTTATGTGGAGCGGCAACTGTGTCTTTGGTTATCCATGTCCATTGTGGATTCCAAGCACTTGGTGTATACACGTTCTCATCTATGCATTTATGGCAGAGTTTAGGACTTTTGGTATTTTTATGTTTGCCAGTTATGTTGGGTGTTTCTTTCTGATCGAGTTGTATTTTGTGAGGGGATTGAAAAGTTCATTTGGCTGGATGGCTGGTTTGCGAGTGATGGCAACACTGCTCAATTCCTGCACCGGTTGAAGTAACCGTAAAAGACTCTCCTTTACCACCTGTCTGCTGGCCTGAGGCATGGTGACCCTTGGGTTAAACCTCCACCAGTTGTCCATCTCTCATTGTCAGGCAAAGACAATGGTAACTTTAACTTGATTTTTGTAATTGCAAATGCTTAACAGCAATAGCTTTTGTTTTTATAATCCACTGATGTTATAGCAATTTTTTATTTTCCAAATTGCACATATTGGTATATTTTCATTTGTAATTGTGAAATGACAGAAGTAATCTATTTTCTCACATAGCACCTTACTGCTATTCAAGTGTCAGGAAAATCTCTTAGTTATGCTTAGCTTGTATGGGTATAACAGGGCAGACACCTGGATTTCAGTCAAGAATAACGTGTATTTGAAGTTTTCGTGGTATGTCCATGTAACTTGTGAAAATAATCTGGTAGTAAATATAAATTTTGATCTTTCAAACCTAGCTAGCAGCTGGAGAGAGTATTTTGAATTACAGTGGTATTAGGCTTGGCTACAATTTGAAAGAGACATATTGTGCACTCTAAAATATTTGGGTTGATCTTCATCATGCTATTAAGATTCAGGTGACCTCACAAGCATAAGTTGTGTTGTTTGGAGCTGTTAGAAACTGCTATATCACTTTGTATTAAAAACTGAAGGTTTAAAAGCAGATCAAAATTGATCTTGAATAGTTTTACATACCTAACTTTTTAATGCTGCTTTTAAGTTGTGAGGAGGATGCCAGGAGGCTTCAAGGTGACTTGCACAAGCAAAGTGAATGGGCTAAAAGATGGCAGCTAGGATACAATGGAAATTATTGAGAGATTTTTCACTTGTAGAAAAAAAGTTGAACATTTCTCAAATGGAGAGAGGGTTTGGGAAGTGTTGGTTCAAAGCGATCTGGGCCCATGAGTTGCTAAATGCTATTATGCAGGTGCAGCAAGCAATTAGGAAGGCAAACAGTATGTTGCCACTTATTTTCAGGGAGAATGTCTTTTCGCCATTGTACAGAGCTTGGTGAGAACTCACTTGGAGTATTGTGCACGGTTTTGTTCTCCTTATCTAAGGGAAGATATACTTGCCATAGAGAGAATGCGACTGAAGTAATGCTTGGCATAGTGGCATTGCTGTGAGGAGAGATTGAAGAAACCAGGTCTGTATTCTCTAGGGTTTAGTAGAATGAGTTATGATCTTGTAAGAGTTTTTTGTAAATTTCAACAAGGCATGACAAGGTGGGTATAGATAGGATATTTCTTCAGGTTTGTGACTCTAGAATTATGGGTCATAATCTTAGGAAAAGCGGCAGGTCATTTAAGACTGCGATGAGGAATCTCCTCACTTAAAACAGGGATTGTTTCAAATCTGCTCCAGATGATTGTGAAAGCACTGTCATTAAGCATCTTTGAGACAGAAATCGATAGGTTTCTGGAGATTAATGATATTAGGAGGTACAAAGATAGTGGGGGCAAGTGGCGTTGAGGAGATGATTAGCCATGATTTAGAATTGCAGGACAGACCTGATGGCCTGAATGGTCTGTTCCTGTTCCAATATTCCTTTTTACTTAAAAGGTTTCTTGTATTTCTGCCATTATTCATTGCTGTCATTTTAATCATTCTATTTGTTACAAAGCCATGTTTCAATTTGAGTTGCTATGGAGAGTGCCTGATTGCTTTCACAATTTGTTTTTTTGTAGGGATAAGTTTTGGTGCAACGTTGTGCTTGGTTACCTATTTCAGTATGTTTCCATACTAACCATAGTGTTGTAAAACAAGATTCATGTCTTGTGTATCTTGTTTTAGGTCATGGTGTTAAAAGTTAGATAAAGTGGTGCAGGAGGACTCTTTGGTGTTGAGAATAAAAGTGGCAAAGGCCAGTTGCAGGAAATGACGTGTGCATGACTGTATATGACCGTAGAGGGATTTTTTAATTCACAAATTTATTTTACTTGCCTGGAATATAAGCAGTTAATATTGTGGCAGTGTGGATAGATTTGTAGAATAGAGATCTGGAAGAATAATCCAGAGAATATAAATTAGCAGCTGAAGTAGCTACAAAATTGTCAGATTATTCTTTAGACATCAGGTTTATTGATGCCCTTTTGGCAACAAAGTCTGCCATCCATACTCAGTCTGTCCTAGGTGTGTGTTTCCAAACCTGCAGCAGTTGATTCCTAGTCCTCTGAAGTAGCCTTGCAAATAAACTGAAGCAAAATTTTCCTCCAGAAGCAGTTGGGGATGGCCATTTAATGCTTTCATTGTCAATGATGCCTCATTCTGAGAATAAATGAAGATGATGCAAATGTGAGTAGGTTTTATGGTTTACATAGCTGGACATTCAGTTTCTGCAGTTTACACAAACACTTCACAGCATCTTTGAATTGTTAGGCTGCAAAGGAAATCCATTCGGCCTGTAATGTTTGTACCAGCTCTTAAAGTATTTTAACTTGACGCCAATCTTCTTTCTTTCTGAAACCCTCCATGTTGTTTCTTTTTAGAGATCTACCCAATGCCTACTTGAATGCCTCCATCGAATTCCACCCCCACCCCCAATGCTTCCAGTTAGTGCATTCATGTGCGAAAAGTTCTTTTTCCTCATCTTGTATTTGTTTTCTTTTACAAAATACTTTAAAACTTCTTCCCTTTGGTCTCTATCCATTTATAATTCCTCCCTGTTGACTCTGCCCAGATTGTTCATGATTTTGAAAACTTCTGTTAAGTCTTCTCTTAGCCTTCTCTCCAAGGCTAATGGTTTCAACTTCTCCGGTCTTTCCTCATAACTGGCGTTCGTCACTGGAGCCATTCTTGTTTAAACAAAAGGTCATTTTGTGTTTTCTCCAATGCATTTGCATCCTTCCAATAGTCCAAAACTGTACATAGTCCATTTGAGGTCTGACCAGTGTGCTATACAAATTCACCATAACATCCTTACTCTTGGACTCTATGCCCCTATTAATTAAAACCTAGAGTATTGTATGCTAATGGTAAATGCTCATTTCTCTAAGTAAATATATTCTGAATCATTTTGTAGTTTGTGGGCATAAGGACTGGATGTTGTTCATGAGGATTGGATGTCATGTATGTTGTCCTAAATTACTTTGAATTTTTAGCCTGTCTGTTGGGTCTTATGTACAACTAACATAATGCAAGAAGTGACTACCTAACATCTGACTTAAGAACAACAACACTGGTACAGAACCCTGAAATATATCAATACATCAGTTATTTTTAAAAATGTAAATTTTAATGTAAAATGTTTGTGTTTCAACACTTAAGTGGCTCAATTTTTTTTAAATCAATTTTTTGCATTCAACTTTTTTCACCTTCATTGAAGTAGCAATTATAAAACATTCACTGCAAGCTCCAAAATAGACTCTAATTGATTATTGAGCAGTAAAATATTTGAAGTAGAAAACTTTGATCCTGTTTGGGCTATTTCTATTTTTGTCTATTTGGATGGTCATCTTCATTTTAGTTTTTGTGTTTTCCAGAATTCATATTTATTGTATCACCTGAAAACAGATATACTTTTTCTGGTTAAAGAGAAAAATTTAAGATAGTGGTTGTGCAAAAAGTTTGTCTGTACTATGTATGATGCTAAATGAAGTCCATATGATTAGCTCCAGTCATTGTGTCGCCTCCTGCATGTGGATTAATTCAAGTGACTAGATAGGTTGCAGGCTTCTGAAGGTATGCTGTGCTAATGTGGAAAGCATGCATAAAACTGGAATTTTGCATACTGGATCTGCAGTATTCCAGATTTAATGTTTCTGGTAGTCATTGGATTTGGTCCCAAAATCAGAATCCTTAAAAAAAAAACGAGGTGTATGAAAGTTCCTGCATAGCTTAATCTTTGCTTACAGCTGTGAACGAGCAAATCATTTTTTAAAAAAATTATCCATGTTCTGCTTGTCCCTTTTTTAATTATCTGAATGCAATTTATCTGAAACTAGTATTTACCATAATGATTTTCTCCTGTTTCCTATTGGTGGTTATTATTATTTCAACCTACAACTTCTACCACCCAGAAGGACAAGGGCAGCAGATGCATGGGAACACCACCACCTGCAAGTTCCCCTCCAAGCCACACAACTGACTTGGAACTATACCATCGTTCCTTCATTGTCGCTGGGTCAAAATCCTGGAATTCCCTTTTTAACAGCACTGTGGGTGTTCAACACCCCAAGGACTGCAGCAGCTCAAGAAGGCAACTTGCCACAACCCCTCTCTCTGGAGAGTCGGTAAGTGGGTGAGGAGAGTAAGGTGGAAGGTGGCTGGGTAAGGTTGGTTGGAGGCGCGTTTCATTTGGATTGGGAAAGAAGTGCTTCACTCTTTGGTTGGGCTCATTTTGGGTGTGGAGGGTTGATATTGAGGCATGTTAGGGTGCTTCATTTACGGGAGGAATTCAGTTTTACAGTTAATCAGGAGCTGGAGCAAGTTTTAATCCCTCTAATTTCTTCCAGCTAACACTTCAGATAATGAGTCCGACACCTCCTGAAATTTAAGATTCTAAGACCCAGAATTGTAGACTTTTTGTGGAGGCTTCCAAGCAGAATGTAGTTGCACTTCGATGTTTAAGATACCTAGACAATTTCTGGAAAGTTGATGCATTGGGACTTCTGAAGGTCCCATACTGCATGTTTCAGGCTACATCTCTGCAAAGACCATGTCAAATTAGAAGATTTGGATTGTCATAACCTTCTAGCACCCCACCCCCATTAAGAATGTAAAGTTCTTAAGTAGTCTTGATGGTGCCGATAATGGAGAAGTCGAGAAGTAGAGGACCACAGCCTCTGGACAGGATATCAGTCGTTTAGCATTTCTTCACTCAAAAGCTTATGCATAATTTGCAGTTCTCTACCCTAGAGGTGTGTAGATACTCAGTTGTTGAATATTTTGAGACTGACACATGCAGATTTTTTTTGGGTGCCATGAGAACCATGGGATGTAGGAACTGTACAAGAAAGCGGAGTTGATATCTAAGTTCAGTCACAAACTTATGGCAAACTTATCGACTGGGGAGCAAGGTTACTGTCCTGCATGGCTTGTATCTGCAGCTATTCTGAAGTGTTTTGAAATTCATTAATGCTGTTACCTAACTACTTCCACCCTTGGAATGCTGTTCGAGATTTGGACTGAATTCCCCGAATTCATTATTGACTATTATATTTATGACCCCAAGTTTTAATCTCCTTCACATTTCTTTGCATTTTCCCTACAGTCTTTTATTTTTTGGGAGAATAGAACCCAATCTGTTCAAATTTTCCTGACAGTAAATAACCTTGCAGATCTTGTATCATCTGAACTGTTCAGTTTTCAACAAGGCCAAGGTTCTAAGAAAGCTTGGGGTAACTTCTCTGCTTCAGTTATGTTCCCTTGGAAATGAACCACAGTGCTTTGTTCTTTTATGGCTTTATTCACATGTCATTTACTTTCATTAATTGTTTCTGTACTCAAAATCCATTGTTCTTGTATTGCAGTTTAATTTTTGCTTTTTGGTAGGAAGAGTATGCCTTAAAGGTGGGAAGGAGAACTAAATCCGTGTCGCTGAAATTCATAGAAAACCTGCAGTTCTGTAGAAATCAAAAATATTTTATATAATTCCGTTTAACATGAAATTATGTCTTGATGAATTTTTCTTCTGCTCTTAGCTGAGAAACAGTGCAGTCTGTAAATGACCCCTTTGTCAGAAAAACTGGTTGAACATTCTAATATATCCTAATGGGAAAAATATTGTTTGAAAGATTTTTATTTTGATCTTTATTTGAATATTATTTTTAATTTATTCATCCATGGGGTGTGTGTGTTACTGGGAAGGCCAGTATTTATTTCCCATCCCTAATTGTCCAGTAGTAGGTGATAGTGAACTTCCAGCTTGAACCACAGTCTTGTGATGAAGGTATCCTCATGGTGCTGTTAGCTAAGGAGTTTGAGTGGTAAAGGAAAGGTGACGTATTTCCAAGTCGGGATACTGAGAGAGATTTGGAAGTTTGGTGCTCTCGTGCAACTGCTACTCTCCTAATTGACTGCCATAATTAATATTTTTGTTTTGTATAATTGTTCTAGATTTGTAAAATGCAAGTTTGCATCATGTCCTTGGCTTTGTAAAACTGTATATATTGAGAATTTATCTTGGAATTAATTTGCTCTGAAATATTGTTTTGTGAGCAAATTATGTAAAGTTCCATGCAGTATTAAAGGCTTGTGTAATAAAAATGGCAAAATTTAAGGCATTTTACAGAGTAACGTTGGCACTTTTCAGTGTATTGCCCTTTATTAAAAAGCATATCAGTTAAAACAGTTTCCTTGGCTGGTGGAGCGTGTGCGTTTGAAGCTTTCTTGTAACTGAATTAGATTTTATATTAATGTACTGATAGATTTATACTGTAGTGAGAAGATCTGATCTATTCCTGTCTTGTTGGTTTTCCTCCTGTTGTCTTGAATTCTCTTACTCTCTCTTGTGCATGCAGACACACACATGCATGTGATTGGCTGATGAAAAACAAATATTGCATGGCAGGTGCTTTTAAGGGCTTTTTGTGAGCTTGAGATGCTAAAATATAAAGAGAGTGGGACCATTTGCAATGAAGGAAAATGTCTAGAATGGTAGCAATATTAATAAAGTATCTTTATTTTTATTCTGTAATACTGAAGCAGTCAATGTGTAGCAAGATTTAGACAACATTAGCTTGGGCTAATCAGTGGATAGTGACATTCATCCCACCCAGTGCCAGGCAATCTAGCCATCACCCATGACTCCAATAACATTACCAGTGATGATCATCCTCCACCACTGTCGTGGGGAGTACCATTGTGCAGAAACTGAACTGGACCAGCCTTAAAGATACTGTGCCTACAAGTCCAAGGCGAGAAACAGGAAATTCTGAGATAGGTAACTTGTCTCCCAACTCTTCAATGACTTCACCATCTACAAGGCGTCAGTCAGGTTACTCTCCAGGTTGTACATCATCTTTAATTAGAATTCTATTCCTGTTCCTCCTCACTAGCACGGGATCAAGACTGTGGATCTCCTTTTCTAGCTACATTTTTGGTGTACCTGCACCAGATGGACTGGAGCAGTTTAGCAATGGAGCTTCTGCAGGGAAGTCCATTGTGGGCAACAAATTGGTGCCATTGATGCCTCACTTCTTGAATTTTTTTTAATGGAAGTAAGACTGTAAGGCTGCTTGACACAAATACAGATCAATTATTAAAGATAACCTTGAGAAATAAATCTTAATAAATTTTAAGGAAAAGAAGGCTGGGAACTAACAAAGACTGTTGAAAGAAATCAAGGAAATTAAACTAGAAGTTCTAGTATGATTTTTTTTTTTAAAACAAACTTCCTATAATATTAATTGAATTGGAGAGTTGACAATTTGACACCTATTTCCTTAGTGAGAGAGAAGGGTGAAATGGGTCTGTTACAGTGGTAGTGTCCCTACCTCTGAGCCAGGAGGCCCAGATACAAGTCCCATCTGCTCTAGAGGTGTGTAATAACATGTCTGAACAGATTGATTAGAAGTTCTTCGAAACAAAAACATGAGCTAGTTAATCCACAGTTAGTCGTGGGAAGGTCTTGGTGTCTGTCATTTGAAATCAAACCAATGAGTATCTAGAAATGTAGGCCTGTCAAAGACAATGTTGTTAAACTAATGTAAACTTTGCCACATTTAATTGTTTCACTTTGAGGAAAAGACGAATAAATGGAGTACAGTATATGTGTACAATATATGGACGTTCAAAAGATATCCAATAAAATGCAAATTGGTTGTTTGAAAACTTCGGGTACATATAAAAGAGGAAATGTAGTAACATGGATGGAATGTTAGCTGAATAACAGGAAATAGAATTAGGGTAAACTGTGCTTAAATAAGAAAGGGACAGAAATGGTATGCCCCAGTGTTTTGCGATGAATCTAGTTTTGTTCTTTCTATTTTTAAGTTATTTGATTTAGGAATAGAGGTTGTTGAGAGAAAGACAAGGCTAGCAGCTCAACATGCCATGGTTTAGATGTTTCAGGCTTGATAGATATGAAAAGGGGTGGGGGAAGTGCATTACTTATTAAGGAGAATGTCACAGCTGCACTGAGAGGACATCTTGGAGGCTCATTCAGCGAGGCAATTTGGGTAGAACTCTGGAATAAGAAAGGTGCAGTCACTATCGGGCTTTAATATAGGCTTTTATTATAGGCTTCCCAATAGCCTATAAACCAATTATGATTACAGATCATCATTCTGTAAGTTTTACAATAGTTTTGGATATGACTGGTCCTTTGGTGCAAGTGCTAAATTGATTGAGTGTCAATTCATATCTGACATTAGAGTCTTTTAAAGGCCAGTTGATCAAAGCTCAGGACCAGCATTTTCCTATGAGGATGAAAGATAACAGTGGTAAGATTCAGGAACCCTGCTGTCAAGGAACATTGAAAGCCTTTCAAAAAGGAAAAGGAAGTACAGCAAACCGTGATTTAACAGGCACCTTAGGAACTGGCACAGTTGATAAACTGGCGAGGTTTATACCCCTGAAATATCGGAAGTTTACTGTATTATTGTGAACTTCGCGATTTCTGAGTAGTCAGTTTAGGTGTGAGTGAGAAGGCTGTCTGCAGTAAGTTTTATTTAAGGCAAAGATGCATTATTATTGAAGTGATTTATGCTGTAAGTAAGGTATAATAGTGATGTGTATAACCCTTGCTTTATTGTTTCTCTTACTTTGTGTTTTTATATTGATTATGCAGAGCTTTTGATCAATTGCTACACTCCTGGTCCCAAAGCTGCTGGTTATTAAAACGCTTTTGCTGTATATGTATGGTTAAAGAAACTGAAATCAGATAAGGCACTTGAGGAATATAAAGGAAGCAAGAAAGAACTTAAAACAAGGCACTAAGAGGGCTGACAAGGGCCAATGAAATGTCCTTTGCAAGCAGGATAAAGGAGAATCCCGAGGCATTTTATACGTACATTGGGCACAAGAGGCTAGCTCAGGAAAGGGTAGCTTCACTCAAGAATAAAGGAGGAAATTTATGCATGGAGCCAGGTGAAGTGACTGAGGTCCTTTAATGAGTACTTCACATCAGAATCCACCAAGAAGAAGCACATGGGTGATAAGATTAGGAGGGGTATGTTGATATTCGAAGGCATTACGATATTAAGAAGGTTGTGGTGTTGGGTGTCTTTAAAAACATTTAAAGCAGATAAATCCCCAAGGCTTCATAGGTTCTATCCCTTGATAATAAAGGAGACGAGGGAGGAAATTATGGGGCCTTAACTGCTGTCTTTGTATCCTCATGAACAGCAGGCAAGGTCTCAGAAACTGGAGAATAGCCAGAGGTGTTTTTTTTAAAGAGGAGGATGACAGCTGGGATAACAGAGCAATGACCCTTACATCAGTGGTAGGGAAATTATTGGAGAAGAGTCTTAGAAACAGGACTTGTACATATTTGGAAAAGAATGGATTTAGTACGGAGAGTCAGAATGGCTTTGTGACACAAGAGTACCTCCACACAAATTTACTTGAGTTTTTAGAGGAAGTGATGATTAGTGGATGTAGTCTCCGTGGATGTTATGAAAGCATTTGACACAGTCCTTCAAGGTAGGCTGGTAGAGAAGATTAAGTTGCATGGGATCCATGGTGAGTTGATATTTTGTATACAAAGTTTGCTTGATCATAGAAGACAGAGGGCAGTTGTAGAGGTATATTTCTCTGACTAGAGTCCGTGATCAGTGCTTGGACCACTTTTTAGCATATATTAAAATGATTGGATTGAAAACCTAAGGTGGCCTGATTAGTAAGTTTGCAGACAATGCAAAATTGTTGGTTGTGAATTGTTAGTGGGGTTATCAAAGGATATAGCACGATATAGATCAGTTGGAAAATTGGGCGGAGAAATAGTAAATGGAGTTTAATCCGGACAAGTGTAAGTGATGCATTTTGAGAAGTCGAATATAAGAGGAAAGTATATAGTAAAAGGCCGGACTCTTAACATTGATTATACGAAGGTGCATCTCCACAGCTCCCTGAAAACATAAGTGGATAAGGTGGTAAAGAAGGCTTAAGGCATGCTAGCCTTCATTGGTTGGGGCATTGAGTATAAAGTTGGCAAGTTATGTTGCAGCTGTATAAAATTTTAGCTAGAGTACATATGGAGTAACATGCATTTCTGGTCACTGCACTGTGGGAACGATGTGCAGAAGAGATTTACCAGGATGTTACCTGGATTTGTCTGTATTGGCTATAAAGAGAGGTTGGACAAATTAGGAAAAGCTCAGCAGATCTGGCAGCATCTGTGGAGAGAAATCAGAGTTAACATTTCGGGTCGAGTGACTCTTCCTCAGAACTGGGAACCAGTTCTGAAGGAGGGTCACTCGACTTGAAATGTTAACTCTGATTTCTGTCCACAGATGCTGCCAGATCTGCTGAGCTTTTTCAGCAGTTTCTGGTTGACAACATCTTCAGTTCCTTCAGTTTTTATTTCAACAAATTAGGATTGTTTTTGCTAAAGTGACAGAAGCTGAGGGGTGACTTGATAGAATTATATAAAATTGAGAGGCGTGGATAAAGTGGATAGTCAGGAGTCTTTTTTGAAGGGTGGAAATGTCAAATACGAGGGGAGTAGATTTAGGGTGCGAAGGGAAAGTTTTAATGAGATGTGCAATGCCAGATTCTTTTTTAAACAGAAAGTGGTAGATGCCTGGAATGCACTACCAGAGGAGATGGTAGAAGCTGATACAATAGCAGCATTTAAGACATAATTACATAGTCACATGAACAAGCAGGAATAGGGGAATATGGACCGTGTGCAAGCAAATGGAATTAGTCTCAAATGACATCGTGGTTGGTGTAGAAATGGTGGGCAATAGGGCTTTTTCCTGTGCCGTAATGTCTGTCATACGATAGGGAATGTAAACTTTAAAATTAACCTGAGGAGTTTTTTAAAAAAGAGGTTTTGATTATTGTACGAAAGATTGAAAAATGTCAAGGAGACTTTGTTTAATAGAGGCAAGTTTCTATTATTTCATAAATGGAGGAACAGATTATTCAAGTAAAATAATACATTTGTACCAGACAACAGTTAGGCAGCAGGTAGAGTATTGTGAACCAAATGTACATCTTGGATTCACCTCAATGATGCTAGAGATTGGAAATCATGTGAAGAGAAAATTGAGATTTGGATCCCTTTCCATTGAAGCAATTTCAATTTTTTTTTAAATTATGAAAAATTTTGATTGAATAATGAAAGGCTGTTCTGGTCAGGAAGTTGTGATGATAAAGACTCAAATTTTAGAGTCCTGAAGAGAGCAAGGATAGAGGCCAAGTGTCTCGGGATTTGAAGAATGCAAGGCTGTGCCACAGGGAGTGGTTGGGGCAGTGAACTTTGCCTGTTGTAAGAGAAAATTTAATAACTAGTTTAACCAGGTGAAGGCACCTGAGCTTTGGGTGGGCATCAGAAGAGTTGAATAGTTTTGGATTATTCCAGCAAACTGTTAGCACAACACGAAGAGCCACATAGCACTTTGTTGTGCAATGAACTTTGGGTTACATGATGAGAACCTGTATACTTCAAGTTTCCAACTCTGAAGATGAGCGTAATGTACTGTTAGATTCTTAATTACTTAGTATTAATAAAATTATATTGCAAAATGTTGTGAATTATGATGCATCATGAATTTGTAATTAGCTGCTGCTGGAATGGAAACCCATTTTAAATAACAATTTTCAACAAAGTATGCTAGATTACACTGTACATTGAAATATTAATCTATTAGGGAATGATTAGACCTGAGCTAAATCTGGTACTAGGACCACTTGAAAATTCCTAATCCAAGCATGTTTGCTAGTAAAAATGATCAATTAAATCCTTGGAATGGGTGGGTGGAAATTGATAATATTATGTTTGAACTTGGGTGTGGGAAGCCTATTTTCATCTCTAGAAATCATAAGGCACTGAAAGATTAAGGAGAGAGGAATGTACAGGAATTGAGATGGCGATTCAAACTACTGCAAAATAATTTGTTAGATTTTTAGCCTATTGTAGTGAATCTTTATTTTTTACCATTGTTCTGCTTCATGCCACGTCATGAAAATTTATAACATTGAAGAAAAGCATATGTTTGAGTTATTGTCAATTGTTAGCAAAGTGTAATTAATTGATGGCTCAGTGGTGTTCAGCATTAAAACACTAATGCATACTTTGTTTTACATATTTGAAGAGCGCAGTTTAATTTCTCTTATGAATTCTCAGTCTGCAGTGCAGACCACAGGACCCGCAGTGCTTGGATAAGTGCATAGTAGACAAAAGATCTGAAAAATGAGAAAGCAAGAAAAAAGATTTGATGTGGCATTTTCACTGGTTGATGGCTCCAGGCCTCCTTGCTGCCACTGAACAATACCTTTTTATTAGCAGTGTAGGATCAGTCTAAGATAACCCACCAACCGTTTCTTCTTATCCCAAGCAATGCATGGTCAGGATCTTCCATCTTTGCAGGAAAGATCATGCTTGTAATGGCAGACATCCTGAGTATGAAGTGGTTTGTAATTGTACTTTGTTTTTTCGTTTCAGATTTCGGATCCCTATTCGATCTTGAGAATGACTTGCCAGACGAACTGATTCGTTCAGATCCATTAGGACTGACCAATGGTGGTGACCTGGCTCAGCTTACTGGGGTTGGAATGGTGCAGGATGCAGCCTCAAAGCATAAACAATTGTCGGAGCTTCTAAGAGGCAGTGGTTCCAGTATCAATATGGGACATGGAGCAGTCAGCTCTGGTGGTGCCTCATCACGCTCCATGGATAGTCCAGTGCAGTCAGTAGGCAGCCAAAGTCAACAGAACAGTCCTAGTATAGGAAGCCTTAGTAGTATGGTAAAGAGCCCCCTAACTCAAGGTGGTCTTACATCCCCTCCTAACTTGGGAATGGGAGCAAGTGGAGCAAACCAGAGACCTCCAACACCGCAATCTGTGAACCCACAAAAACACGATCAGCTTCACACGTCAGCAACTGGTCTGATGCCTGGAGTAAACAGCCCAACCAACCAGGCTGGGATGAGCATCAATACCAATATGAATCCAGCCCTGATGAGCAGTGGTAATGCACAGGGCATGATGCAGGGCCAAGTAATTAATGGTTCTCTTGGTGCTGGAAGAGGCAGGCCTAATGTACAGTACTCAAGCCCGGGAATGTCCAACACAAACAACCTACTTGCAGATACATTATCTCAAGGATCACCTCAGATGCCAGCAGGTCTCAAAGGACCCCAACCTGGAGCAATGAGCAAGGTAAAAACCAAGATTTTTCACTTTAAAGCTTATCCTGAAGGTAACTAATGAAACACGACAAGTTTGTATCAATGCTGTTGTAACAATTTTTAAAGTTTTAATAATAAATGGAACAGCTAAACTCTCCTTTGTAATTTTATACAAGTATAAAATCATCTCTCTTGGGCTCCTCATTTTGTCTGTTACAAGTTGAAAATTGGCTGAACTGATGACCATATGAAATCATTGCCCAATGTTAAATTATACCATAAAGACCAAAAGATCCTAGGTTCAGTTCTTTCTAAGTTAACTGACCTTAGCTGGACACTACCTGCAAAAATGCTGGAGATCTGAAATAAAAATAGTGTTAGAGAATCTCTAGTCTGGCAGCATCTTTGGAGAGAAACAAAGTTGATGTTTCAAGTCTGATATGAGTCTCCTTCACACTTTGGTTCTGAAAAATCAACTTAGGTTTGTTTTTGTTTTTTTTGCTGTTTAATGACTGTTGGTCTGACTGATAGGATTTGACTTGGTCATATTAACCATAGGAGCAACCTAATAAAAGTTACCATTCTAACTTAGACAACAAAAGTGGCTACTTAGCTAAGACACCAGAGGGTGACTCTTGACAACAGTTGGTTTTTTACAAGAGGTGAAAATTCGGAACTGCTGAACTTTAAAAGAAAATATCCGGAGCCATTAAATACCACAGTCAGCAATTACTTTTAGGTTTGCGTGTTCAGGTAAAGATAAGTGGTTCAGTTGTATTCTACCAATTTTCTAAGTTTCTTTTCCCAAATACTTTCAGATCTTGTTTATATATTTAAGCACCGTGTTCTATTTTAAAGGGACTTTGAAATTTTTGAATAAATTGCCGTTGTCATTACTCGTAAGCAATCCCAGACATTTTGCCTCTACATAACAAAATAAAGCTGCTACAGTCAATTTCTTGTATACCTGCAGTAACCCATACCCAAGCAATAGGTATACCTTTTAATTGTTATAAACTGCAGAGGAGGTGATGGTATCTTCACATACTACTTAAGGCTTCAAATGACTGTCCATTCTGTATTGCAAATGGACTTGGAAATGACTCAAAATGTATTTCTTTAATTTGTGATTCAACTGGTATTGGGCAAGAACTTTCAAAAGTTGATTGGGGGCAGATGTTTGCAGGTAAATTGATGGCTGGAAAATGGAAAGCCTTCAAAAATGAGATCATGACAGCTCAGAGACTCTGTTAGGGTGAATGGCAAGGCAGGTAGGTGTAGGGAATACTGGATGACTAGAGAAATTGAGGTATTGGTCAAGAAAAAGAAGGAAGCATATATTAGGTTTAGACAGCAGTGAATCCCTAGAGGAGTATAAAGACTGTGGGAATATACTTAGAGGGAAATCAGGAGGACAAAAAGGGACATGAAATAGCTTTGGCAAATAGGGTTAAGGAGAATCTAAAGAGATTCTATAAATAGGTGAAGGACAAAAGGGTAACCAGGGAGAGAATAGGGCCCCTTAAAAATTAGCAAGGCCACCTATGTGTGGAACTGCAGGAGATGGGAGAGATACTATTTGAGCATTTTGTATCAGTGTTTATCATGGAGAAGGATATGAAAGATAGAGAACAATGGGAAATAAGTGGTGACATCTTGAAAAATATCCATCTTAAATCCCTAGGACCTGATTAGCTGTACCCTAGAATTCTGTGGGAAGCTAGGGAAGTGATTGTGGGCCCCTTGCTGAGACATTTGTATCATTGATAGCCGCAGGTGAGGTGCCGGAAGACTGGAGGTTGGCTAATGTGCCACTGCTTAAGAAAGGTGATAGGGAACTATAGACTAGTGAGCCTGACATCAGTGGTGGGCGGGTTGTTGGAGGGAATCCTGAGGAACAGGATTTACATGTATTTGGAAAGGCAAGGGTTGATTAGGGATAGTCAGCATGGCTTTGTACATGGAAAATTGTTTCACTGACTTGATTGAGTTTCATGAAGAAGTTACAAAGAGGATTGATGAGGGCAGAGTGGTGGATGTGATATTTATGACATCAGTAAGGTGTTCAACAAGCTTCCTTGTGGGAGACTGGTTAGCAAGGTTAGATTACACGGAATACAAGGAGAGCTGACCATTTGGATACCTTTGTTTTTCAGACTGGAGGCCTGTGACCAACAGTGTGCCACAAGGATTGGTACTGGGTCCACTGCTTTTGGTCATTTATATAAATGATTTGGATCTGAACAAAGGAGGTATGGTTAGTATGTTTGCAGATGGCACTAAAATTGGAGGCATAGTGAACAGCCAAGGAAGTTACCTTAGAGCGGGATCTTGACCAGATGGGCCAATAGGCCGAGGAGCAGCAGATGGAGTTAATTTAGATAAATGTGAAGTGCTGTATTTCGGAAAGGCAAATCAGGGCAGGGCTTATATACTTAACAGTAAGGTCCTTGGGAGTGATGATGAGCAAAGAGACCTTGGAGTGCAGGTTCATAGTTCCTTGAAAATGCAGTCACAGGTAAACAGGATAGTGAACAAGGCATTTGGTATGCTTGCCTTTATTGGTCACTGCATTGCATACAGGAGTTGAGAGGTCATGTTGCGACTGTGCAGGACATTGGTCTGGCCACTTTTGGAGTATTGCGTGCAATTCTGGTCCCCCTCGTTTAGGAAAGATGTCGTGAAATTCGAAATGGTTCAGAAAAGATTTACAAAGATGATGCCATAGTTGGAGGGTTTGAGCTATGGGAAGAGGCTGAATAGTCTGGGGCTATTTTCCCTGGAGCGTAGGAGGCTGAGGGATGACTGTATAGAGGTTTATAAAATCACACCGAGCATGGCTAGGGTAGATAGACACAGTTTTGTTTTACCCCTGCGGTGAGAGAGTCCAAATCTTGAGGGCATAGGTTTAATGTGAGATGGGTAAGATTTAAAAGGGACCTAAGGAGCAACTTTTTCACACAGAGGGTGGTGCGTGTATGGAATGAGCTACGATTTAAAAGATATCTGGATGGGTACATGAAGGGTTTAGAGGTTTATGGACCAAATGCTGGCAAATGGGACTAGATTTATTTAGGATATCTGGTTGGCATGGCCGAGTTGGACCAAAGGGTCTGTTTCAATGCAGTATATCTCAATGACTCTACTCTCAAATCTAATGCAAATATTAATCTTAAAATTTACAAATATTGCATATAAAACAAAGTAGAGCCTCTATAGAGTACAGGGGAAGTTATTAGAGATTATTAGGGATTTTCTGATGAAGGGTCTAGGCCCGAAATGTCAAGTTTTCCTGCTCCTATGATGCTGCTTGACCTGCTGTGTTCATCCAGCCCCACGCTTGTTATTAGAGACCTAGCTACCAATACTGAACGAAGAGAGAAATTGTTGGAAAAACTCAGCATCTGTGACGAGAAATCAGTTAACAATTCAAGTCCAGTGACCCAATTTCAGAATGGGAAAGTCCACTTTTCAGTGATGAGCATTGAGACTGCTGACTTAGAGCCGACACAGTGAGGAACATGGTCTGTTGCTCTTGAAATTTGAGTATAAAATGTTGGAAAGAGCTCAGACAGTCTAGCAATGTTCTTTTCATTAGCTATCAGTTATAGAAAACACCCATTTAAGGCACATTATTGAACTGAGAATGAGTATTCCTATTGTCACAGCATAGTTCTGATAAAGTTGGACTTTATTCAACATTATTAGAAGGTGTGATATGAAACTTGAAACCTTACACAGCGAGTTTAAACCAGTGAAATTATTTGAACTGAGTTTTCTTTACTATTGTTTTGTTTTAATTGATGATTAATAGAAGTTTGTGTTAAAAAAATCAAATGTGAATAAATAGAATAGATAAATTTAGATGCTTAACTACAGCGAAACCTGTACGAATGGGCTCATCCTAAAAATCGGACACATCTTTTTAAAAAAAGGTATTTGGAAGCTGGAGTTAGAATTAGTATTTTCTTCTTAGAGATGGGATATACGTTGTGGGGAGATAGGAAAAGGAGTATGATATATTTCACTCGATAAAAGTTTAATAAAAGACGCAAGATGAAGCTAGAAAAAATGTTACTTTGCGCTCTCTCAAATCTATTAACTAATTGAATGTGTAGTATCGTGATACAACAACCCTTTAATACCTTGTCCATCCTTCATGTCTAAGATCAGATTTGAAATTTTGGTAGATCATTTGACTAGTAGTTGTTTGTATAGTTCTTAGTGCTCATAGACTAGTGTCAAACAGCATCTTGGCATAAACGGTAGTCTTTGGGAGATACTTAGTTTTATGTGAATAGTGTAGATTTTTCATTTTATTTGTCAGTAGGGTTTGAAAATACAGCATGAAAACTGCAGAGCTTACTGTTCGCTTCTGGTACCTCCCTTTTTTGGATAGCATGACAGGCTCTTCTGTGGACATGTTGATGGGTAATATTAATGCTGATTTAATTTCACAAGAAATTTAACTTGAGCAATACAGGCCATAAGTTTGGTTGACACTGTCCAGTTGTCACTTGAGTACTGGTAAATGTCTTATCTGTAAGAATGTTTTGGATTTCAAATATATTAATTTCCATCAAGGAAGTATGCATTTGAATTTTCTAAATTCAGTGTGGGATCTTGTTTAAGATGTTTGAACTTACATGATGTGATTCAGACATTTATCTTCTAAATGTCAGAAATGTTAATAAAACCTTAATTTCCAGGCTGTTCTACATATTTTATCTTTTATTTGAGCTCTCAAATATTAAAATTCACCAGCTGAAAACTAATTGGATGCTGATCATTTTCAAATAAAAGGGAAAAGGCTTGGCTTTCGTGTATTTCTTTGACCTCTTTGTTTGCTTTTGAAGGGCGCAAAGGGAATGAGGACTGTGTGTTCATTCTAGTTCAGTGAATTTGTAGCAGCTACGGTGTAAAGTGAAGAACTATAGCTGTTGCTGCGGTTGTTTTTTCCTAAGGGACAGAATCTCTCTTTAAACAATGAAAGTGTGCCTGGGCGGAGCAGTTCTCTTTCAGTTGAGTGGCTGTGCATGAGTCTGGAATCTGGGGCTGAGATTAACATGGTTGTCGGCTGCTTAGCTTAGTGAGAGGGGTTCTTTTCCTCCTTTGCTCTTATATAGAGGTGCAGAAACCATCTGTTGTCCATGTAGCCCAAAGAAATCTTGTCTTTTTCTTCCCTCTCTTCCCTGACATTTCCAAATCATGCCCATTTAGTTGATAATTTACAAAATAAAAATGTATGTTAAGGTTAATAGGAATAGTTTGGAAACATTTTTTGATAAACTTTCGACTGCGCGTATTTTCTCTGTGCGCTAGGAATTGTACAATTTTTTTAAAAATTGCATCCTATTTTACAATACTCTGCTATCATTCTCAATTACAGGTTGAGAAGTTTCATCATCACGATTATCTTCAGAATTATGTTGAAATCATAATACCAGCACATACTCATACAGTGTAGTATGCAAGTTACAACATGCACAAATTATCATGTGCAACAGCAGCAAGTACCAGTGGTAAATCTGTTCAAAAAGGCTGTTTTAAACATTAACAGTTTATGTTTATAATCCCAGATTTAGGTATTTGAAAAAAGTATGATACGTGACTGAATAATACTGTATTATCTTGTAGCTTCAGTTGTCAGTTCCCTCAAGTAATACAACACATACGTTTAAACTGATGGTGTGGAGTGTGTGTATAATTGTGACTGTTGTCACCATTTTAAAAAAAATTCACAAAGTTAAGTTTCATGAACATAGAACAGTACAGCACAGGGATGGGTCCTTAGGTCCACTGTGTCCGTGCCAACCGTGAGGCCATTCTAAACTGATCCCAACTACCTGCACGTGGAGTGTATCCCTCTATTCCCTACCAGTTTATATGTCTAAACGCCTTTAAACGTTGCTAATGTATTTGCTTCTACCATCACCCTGGCAGTGTATTCCAGGCACTTTACACCTTCTGTGTAAAAACAAAAAAAAATTAGTCTTTCATGTCCACTTTAAACTTGCCACCTCTCACCTTAAATCTATGTCCCCTTGTGTTTGACATTTCCACCCTGGAAAAAAGACTCTGATGATCCACCCAATCTGTGCCTCTCATAATTTTATGTACTACTTTCAAGTTGCCCCATAGCCCCTGATCCTGTAGCGAAAGCAATCCAAGTTTGTCCAACCTCTCCTTATAGCAACGGTCGAGCAATTAAAATCGGGGACTAAAGAGGCCAGAATTGGAGGAGTGCAGAGGCCTCAGAGGGTTGTTGACCTGAAGGAGATTTACAAAGATAGGGAGGCACAAGAACGTGGATTTAAAGTCAAGGATGACGGATTTTAAATTAAGACGTCAGGAGGCATCTTAGCTCGGTGAACGAGCTTTGGTGTGAGGGGAGAGCAGAGTTCTGGGTGACCTCAAGAAGGTTGAATTCAGGAGGCCAATTATTTCACAACTACACTAATTTTCCCTTTTTCTTGCTTATTCAATGCACCGAAGTAAAATTCTACAGACCTCTTGGTACTCTGCCATATTGCCCAAATGGGCACTTTTTCTTCGATATTTTTTTCACTTTCCAGTCACCATGTCCAAATGTCAATTTTTCAGATGTTGAGAGATTGCATATTGCTCATAGATTGCAGTGGTTCAAAATGTCACCACCTCACCCCTTCTAAAAGCAGCTAGAGATAGGCAAAAAAATGACTGCATTCTGTACATGGATTTTAAAAATAAACAAATATTTTTTGACCCATGGGGAGCAACACCAAGCCAAATATTCAAATGCATGCAGTTTCCATAACGATTAAAAGAATCATCAAGATTTCTAACCTGCCTATTTGGAAAAGTGGAAACCTAAGTTCTGCAAGTGTATAAGTTTTCACTAATCATTCTGAGCTTTGGTCCAGAAATTAACACAGGTACTTAGAGGACATGGTGATATGGCGGTAATGACACTGCACGAGAAATTAAAGGACCTAGGTAATGTTCTGGGAGCAATGGTTCAAATCCCACCACAGGTACTTGTGAAATTTATATTCTGTTAATAAAAGCTGGATTTGAAAGCTAGTCTCAGTAATGATAACCATAAAACCATCATTGCAATTGGCCTTTAGATGTCGTTAATAGCCATCCTCACTTGGTCTAGGTCTTTATGCCAGTAGCAAGGTGCCATAGATTTAAAGTAAGAGGAGAGTTGAGAGGAATTGCTTCTCACTCATAAAGTAGTGGGAGCCTGGAACTTTCTGCCTGAAAGAGTGGTTGAGTCAGATACTCAAAATCTACGTAGTATTTGGATATTCACTATTATCGTAACTCCGGGGGAATGAGCTGAAACTGGGATTAGTGTTTTGTTCTTTGTTAGCCAGCATGGATATGATGGGCCATTTCTGTGGTGTAAACATCTTGAGTTGCAGACGTCTGCAACTGTCCTCTGAAACGGCCTAGCAAATCTCTCGGTTCCAAGTTCAGTCTGGGATGGCAAACAATAGTTGCCTTGGAGAGCTGCCAAAATCCCAAAGAATAAATAAAGTTTATGAACTGAATCATGTCACATTTTATGATTGCATTAAATAATGTTGTGTAATTCAATAAGTTTCCTTTATTGAAGTGAGAAATTATTGTAGATTGTATAACATTAGTCTGATTTAAACTTAAATAAGCAATTTGTCATTCTGAACACCTCATTGATATTGAATGTGATGAGCAAGTGTTGACATGCAGGCATTTACAATATAACATTTGAAAATATTTACAATACTGTACTGTAAACTTAAACTGAACCTGTCCATAGTGTTGTATGTCTGTTTCCTCTTCAAATCATGATAATGTATCAAAGTATTTGAATATGTTTCCATAAAATAGCCCTTTGGAGAATTATTAAGGGCACTCCTGCATGCTACTGTACATCATTTTAAGAAATTCCAGCAAAGTCGAATTTCTTGCATGCTTCAGCAATGTTAATTAAACAAGTGATGATTAACTCTGTGTTTAAAGATAATTTAGAATATGTGCAGAAGGAGGAATGGCAGTTAATCAACTTCTTACCCAGCTTGTTATTCAATGTGCTATTTTCGAAAGAGCTTCTCTTCTATAAATAAGATCTAGCTTGGCTGTAGCCCTTCACTGTTGAATAGCTTGCTAAATGTAATTACTTGCCTAAAAGCCCGCTGTCCCTTCACTTTTTAAAATCCATCTCTTTGACCGAACCTCTGATTACTCCCAGCCTCACTCCTTTGGCTGTGCGTCTGTTTTATTCATGTGTTTTGAGGTGTCTTTGGTTTATTTTTTTCTTCTATATTAACTGAGCTGCAACAATCCAAGGAACTGTTGCATCAGTTGTCTTCTGCACGTGCACTTGGTCATGGTTCTGAGCACAGTTATTGCCTGTAGACCTGTACTCCATTGAAACTAAGCACTTCTAAGGCTTCAGAAAAGAGCTGTCTCCGGTAACAGGTCCCATCTTTGCACGGTGTACAAATATTTATGGCTTGCTGGAAATTTCATTTGTTTAATGATAAGTCTCTCTCTCTCTATGCTACCCATCTTTACCCTCTTTCATGATATTAGTGTAAATAGTGAGTGGGCGATCCCTAAATAAGAAAATTCTGTAGTGTTGAGAGAGACATTTCTGAGTACAACTGAATATATTACTGTGGCAATTATCCAAATGCTATATTCACTATTTTAACCAGACTGCAGTATGTTGTGAGTCAGAAGGTTGCGAAATCAAGTTCCACTCCAATACTTGGGATTTGTAATTTAATCTTAATTATTCTTTTGAAGGGGAGCTGTATCTGAAGTAACAAAATGCTGGAAGCATTTGTGGATACAGAAGCAGAGTTGATGTTTCAGGTCAAGAGTTTTTTCTTCAATGCTGTATTTGACCTCTCTGCAAAGCACAACTGAGGATGCTGGTTTATATTTTCTCCTTTATCATCCCCAGCAAAACATTATTAACTTAATTGTTTCATTGTTTTCAATTGCTACTTGTTGACCTTTCTGTGTGCAAAAATCATGTTGTCTAAATGTATATATCAATAAAAAATCTTCAGTATCTTTAACTTGAATTCTTACTGTGCTGTTTTGTTACACACAGTGATCTTTATATTCGGGGCACCAAACACCGATTACGTTAATGGAGATTGCCTTACTCATCAAGTCTGCTCAGTCCACAAGTGACCCCGTTCTTCTGATTGTTTGCAATTTGTGTTCTTTATCTGTCTTCTACACTGTCACAGTAATGCTCAACAGAAGCTGAAGGGACAATGTATCACCTTTTGAGCAGGCATTTAAGTTCAGCAGTTTCGAATCATTTACATCATAACTCCTTCGAACCATCTTTTGTCTTTTTTAACTTGTCCTGTTATCTTTTAGCCTTGTATTATCCCAGCCAATAACAGACTTTCCCTTTTATTTTATTTTCATTTCCCTGTATCTGCTTGCTTAAAACCTGTTACATCTGTAACACTTTTTCCAGGTTTGACAAGAGGTCATAGGCAGTGTAAAGTTACCTCTTCTTTTTACAAATGCTTCCTCCTAATCTGCTATTTAATTGAGCATTTCTTTTTACATGTCAGGTTTAGATTTTCTGCAGCATTTTGCTTTGATCCCAATGTATACAGTCATCTTTTTCATAGGACTTTATGATGTTGTGGTACCTATGTACCCCAGTTGAGCCATAGGCTTGTAAAGTAATCTACAGACTGAATAGTTTATTAGTTTTATTTAGTTTGCTTTGTGCTCACTATTTTGTAGCCGGAAGAGAAACATGAAAACATTTGATTAGTAGTTTCAAGTCACTATAAAGATCTGTGCATGTTTTACAGATGTTGAATTTTAAATTTCTGTCCCCAGTTTAAGGCTTCAGATTTTCAGGTTTCACTTATTTCTCTCCGTTTCCTTTTTTTTTTTGCATCATGCAACAATTGGCTAGATAGCCAAAGAGTAGCTCTGGCATGCACCCCTAAATCAGAGAGTTGCTAGGCAGCATGAGATAATCCAGCAAATTAACTCTCTAGTTTTCACTTCTTCCCCACAACATATGAAGATTGAAAATTTCACTATACTTTATACTTTCTTTATTAATGAATTGTTAAAGTGGGCTATTTGTTAGCATTTTTTTAAAAGTTCTGCCTAGTTTCAGAAGTGCATTAAAAGTGTTCATTTATTGTGAAGAATTTGGTATTCTGGTCTCTAAAACAGTCCAGAAGCTGGAAATTATATTTGGCACAAAAACACCTTAAAATGGGTAAAATATTAATGAGTGCGTACTCACGTTTTGTCCTTTTGAACTTGTCAGAAGTGAGCATTTTGAAGTATGCAACATTAAGGTGAAGTAGTAGTGAATAGTCACTGTCAATCTTATGTAACTTTTGATTGGTTAGCCCAGAAGATGCTTACAGGTGGCCAGCATTGTTAGTTCTACATTGGGAGCTTTTCTTTTTAATTTGAGAAAATTTTACAACCATTGTGCTTTCAATTTAAAGCATAAATCTGAATAAATTTATATATTCCTGAAAGTTGAGTACCATTGCCAGGTTGTTGGTTTTGATTTGATATCGTGTATACACTTGGGGGTTGGTTAGCTCAGTTGGCTGGTTTGCGATGCACAGTGATGCCAACAGCATGTGTTCAAATTCCATGCCAACTGAGGTTATCATGGAAGACTCTTCTCAATCTCTCCCTTCACTTGAAGTGTGACCCTCCAGTTAAACCACTGCCAGATGTCTGTCTTTAATGAGAGAGCAGCCCTCTCATCTGGTAGGGCTATGGCAATTTTATTTAAATGCACCGAGCTTTGAGTTGCATTTTGAGTATGGGGAATTAGTGACTACAAGTGAATGTTTAACTGATGACTAAAATGATGGGTGTTTTAAAACTTGCATGTTTTATTTGAAATGTGTGCATTATAAATAAAATCCTAAGCCAATTCTGTAATCTTGAAGTGATCCACAGTAATTCTTGGGATTTAGTGAAAATTGTGCATTTGGAGGTAGAAAAGTGGGTGAATGAAGTAACTGGAGTGGTTCATTACTTCCTCACCTCCTAGTCTACACTTGCTAAAATGAAATGTTTCTGGTAAAGGTAAGTGACAACCATTTTCTGTCAAGCTTACTATTTTATTTTGCTCATTACTGTAAAAAGTCACCATCATTTTACCAGGTCATAGGGCTGATATGTCATCAGAGAGAAATGACTGGTGGTGGTTCAATTTGAGGGCCTTCATGCCTCTGGCGAGGGGAGAGACTGAGAAGAAAAGTCCTTCATGGTAACTGCCTCATTACCGTAAGAGTGCTGTGTGAAATTTTGGACAGCATGAACCCAATATTCATCAAGCATGGTATTGCGTTACGCAAATGTCCAATATGTATAAAACAGGCTGCTATTTTTTAAAATATTAGGGTTTGCTTTATTGCTGTTAAAACATATTGAAGCAAATTAGAATAAGACTTTTCTTGATACTTGACCATAATAACTTTTTATGTAACATGTTAGATGTAATTCCTCCAGTTCAAATGAAAATGTGCTTTGTTTTCCAGAACTAATTAGGTTTTAAAACTGATTTATAGCAAAGTTGGAAAATGCACCTGTGGGTTTACTCATTCAAGATGAACTTGCTCGAATTTTGTTCAAGCCACGAACTGTGTTACAGAATGTATTAAGATGCTTTGTAATGTAGTATTTGCATTCTGCCACTGGAGGCCCTTTTGAGCCATAGATCTTCACCTAATCAGAAAAGGGCATGCGTTGCTTCTTTAAGTATGCTCCGAATTTCCCAAGCTCAATTTAAACTGAATGTTTCTACATGACTTGGTTGTCCTGACCTTAAAAGTTTACAACATTGCATCAATTCTTACTTTCAAGATCACGTCAAACCTTCTAATTTCTTGTTGGTTTTCCAAATGTTCTTGAAATGTTAACTATAAGAATTCATCACTTGTCAGCATTTTGACTTGATGTACTCTGTCCTGTAAATTAATCATCATCTCTCCAGGTAATGTAGTTGACCTTGGACGGAATGGACCAAGGTGAATGTCTCACTCTCCATATTAAGCGTCAGAAGCTCATTTTACCTTTTTTAAATCAATAGATAGGAATGATGGGCACCCCTAATCCTTATGGCCAGCCGTACGGACAGAGCCCTGGTCAGACACTGGGTACCAGTGGACTTGGGCAGCAGATGCAAAGCAAAGGTGGCCTAGGGAACAGTCTGCCTCAGTTTACAATGGACAAGAAACCTGCTGGTGGTGCTGGTTTGCAAAATTTGGTGAGTGCTGAGAAGTTCATCTATCTCCAATTCTGCCCTTCCTCAGTTCCTAACTTCTCAACTTTATTGTTAAACAAGGGAAATAAGACCAAAACACACAAGCAGTGAATGCCAAAATAGAATCTCGGAGTGTGTTTATTTTTTAAAATTGGTGCTTTGTTAAGGGATAAGTTTGTGCCCATTTGCCATACTTTTGAGAATTAACATGTTTAATGACTATCAAAAGACTTTCACATCTCTTCTTTGTATCAGTCTTCACATACCACCATGTGTTGCTGAGCCAGTTATAGTATTATCCTGGTTATAATGCTGACAAAGATGATTCCACCTGTGCACATGTGGTGAGTATTATTAGGACCCCAGAAAGAGGATGAATAGTTAGAAAGACAACAATCTTGTAAGAGCTGGTGACAAATAGTCAGTACTAAAATGCTGATGAAATCCATTATCAGGGCTTTGACAGAAGTACCAATAGCAAACATACCTGCTAAAAATAAAAATAGTCTCTCATAATGTAGTATGCTGAGTTTTGCTAATTTTCTTCTTGATCTGCATTTTGGCACATTCTCGTCTCTGGTTATTCCAGAGGCTTTAAAAACTTAATAGCTGATACTTCAATGTAGTACTCAGTGTGTTGTATTATGGGAGGTGGTGACAGATGAGAAGTTAAACTGAATTATTTCTGTTTACGGGATCTTGCTCAGCAATTTGGCTGCTGTGTTCTATAATGCAGTGTTGGCTGCATTTTTGTTTTGAATTTGAATTTTTGCTTGTAAAGTGCATCGAGACATTTTGATGTTACGAAGGATGCTCAGAAATGCCGCCTTGTTTTCCAAAGCCGCAGCAGTCGTCTTCAGTGCAGCAAGGAGGAATAGGGCAATCCCCAGGACAGGGAATGGGTTCTGCACCCACAGCAGATCCAGAGAAACGAAAACTCATCCAGCAACAGCTGGTTCTGCTCTTACATGCACACAAATGCCAGCGTCGGGAGCAAGCCAATGGTGAGGTGCGACCCTGTAACTTGCCACACTGCCGAACCATGAAGAATGTTCTGAATCATATGACCCACTGTCAAGCTGGCAAATCCTGTCAGGGTGAGTATGAACTGAATTAGTGTTACGAAGAGTTGCATGAGATTTCCTATTTGCTTCTAAATAATTTGAAACATAATCCCCCAGTTTTTTTGCCATTGTTTAATTCCCCAGTTTGTTAAACTCAGCAAATGAGGCTATTGTTTGACTGAGGGATTCACATTTACTGAATAATTACAGTTCCCTGGTGGATAAGTTGTTGGAGGGCATTCTAAGAGTTAAGATTTACGTGCAGTTTGGAGAGGCACGGACTGATTAGTGATTGTCACCATGACTTTATGCTTGGGAAATTTTGTCTTACAAACTTGATTGAGTTTTTTGAGGATGTAACCAAGAGGATAGATGAAGGCAGCGTGGTAGACATCTGCGTGGATTTTAATAAAGCTTTGGACAAGGTTCTGCATGGTAGACTGGTTAGTAAAGTTAGATCATGTTGGATTGAAGGAGAGCCTGCCAATTGGATGCAAAATTGGCTTGACGGTCGGAGACAGAGGATGGTGATAGACGGTTGTTTTTTTTTTTTGGACTGCAGGAATCTGACCACTGGTGTTCCACAAGGATCGATGCTAGGTCCACTGTTGTTTGTCAGTTACGTAAATGATTTGGAGGCATGTTTAGTAAGTTTGCTGATAACACCAAAATTGGTGGTATAGTGGACAGCAAAGGAGGTTATCTAAGGGTCCAAAGGTATCTTGATCGATTGGGCCAGTGGGCTGAGGAGTGGCATTTGGAGTTTTAATTTGAATAAATGTGACGTATTGAATTTTGGTAAGACAAACAAGGGCAGGACTTATACACTTAATGGTAGGGCCCTGGCTTCTGGTGTTGAACAGAGACACCTGTGGGTTGAGGTACACAGTTCTTTGAAATTTGTGTCAGAGGTAGACAGGGTGGTTAAGAAGGCATTTAGTATGCTTGCCTTCATTGCTCAGACCATTGAGTATTGACCATTGACGTTGGGATGTCATGTGGTTGTACAGGGTGTTGGTGAGGCCACTTTTGGAGCACTGTGTGCAGTTCCGGCTGCCCTGCTATAGGAAGGATATTATTAAATTGGAATGGTTTCAGAAAAGGTACAAGGATGTTGCCAGGACTCCAGGGCTTAAGTTATAAGGAGAGGCTGTATAGGCTGAAACTTATTTCTGTGGAGTGTAGGAGGTTGAGAGGTTTTTGAAATCATGAGGGGCATGGATAAGGTGAATAGCAAAAGTCTTTTTCGTAAGGTAGGGGAGTTCAAAACTAGAGGGTGTATTTTTAATGTGAGAGGAGAAAGAATTGAGAGACCTGAGGGGCACCTTTCTCACTCTCAGGGTGGTTCGTATGTGGAATGAACTGCCGAGGAAATGGTAGATGCAGGTACGGTTACAACATTTAAAAGACATTTGGACAAGTATAGGAAAAGTTTAGAAGGATATTGGCCAAATGCAAGCAAGTGGGATTAGTTGGACCGAAGGGTCTGTTTCCATACTGTGTGACTCAAGGGAATTTCTGTCACATTTCTCCTGTTGGCATGTGATGGATGTTTTGTGTTTATGGGAGGCTCCAAGATCAGGTTTATTATGAATCTGTTTCTTTTTACGGTTAATCTGTGTTACATCCTGCCAATACCATCCTAATTTACATTTAATTCTATGATAATTTGGGTTGGTATGAAAATTATAGTTGGACTCTTGAGTTTCTTTTTCAGATCGGTTCTGACTCAGTTGTATTTTCTGATAGTCATATTTATTTACCTGCATTTTATTTCTGTGTTGTTGATTCCCTGCAGTTGCACACTGTGCTTCATCACGTCAGATCATCTCCCACTGGAAGAACTGCACAAGGCATGACTGTCCTGTCTGTCTCCCTCTGAAAAATGCTGGGGACAAGCGTAACCAGCAACGTAAGTCTGTGAAAAGAATGACCCAAAATTTATTATGGAACTGTGCAGCTGTGGTTTCAAAATATGCACTTGCCACAAGTAATCATGAATTTGCTTAAGTTCTTCACTGAATATAATTTTCATGCTTTAGATTTAATCATTTTTAGTAAATAACAAAGGGTAATTAAGAATAAATTTATGATTTTCATCACTTGGAGGAATGCCTTATTAAATTTGCTTCTGGGAACCTTTGTTATGAGCTATAGGGCAAGTTGATGGAAAAGAACTTTTGTATGCCATTGTGCTAAATATGCAGTATAACCTTGTTCCCTTAAGGGCAAACTTGTATTACTAAGTAATGCATGCAGTATTCTGCTAAAGTGAACCTCGTTACTTCAAGGCCAAAGTCTCAATTGTTTAGGAAATAGAGCTACCAGTTAATCTGTGATTGGCTATTTTCTGAAGGGCCAGTGCAGATTGAAAGTATTTGTCTCTGGCTCCAGTTTAGGAGCATTCAGTCTTGTATGCTGGCTTTGTTTCCTGTTTTATATTCCATTTCTGACTGTTTTTGTGGTCTGCATGTATGGAATTCATGTGCCACAGGTAATTTGATGTTCAGAATATGTCGTGATAGATTTAAATGTATTCCTACTCATAACGTTCCTGCTGTGATCAAAAATATTCCATTTTATGATGTGTACAGTACATTAACAGGGCTTCTGATTTATGATCCGTTTAATTGCAGTGCTATAGATTTTGAGGTATTACTGGTGTTAGCGAGGACAAATTGTGGTTGTATTGGCGTTTTGTTATGAATTAAATATTTGTGTGTTTTTGTTTTGAAGTCCAGGAAACTGATATGGAGGAGGATGTGCTTGTGCAGTTTTCAAACAATTGAGATGATCTAGAGTGTGGAAGGGTAATTGGAGGTATATATTGGAGTAAGAGTAGATGACTGTCAAAGTAACAGGGTAGAAGTTTGGAACTGTGTAAGTGGTGGAGGCTGATCTTTGTGTTGACAGTCTGGCATGGTGGTGATGTGTTGGAGGATGGTGTGCTGAACATGGTAATCCAGGGAGGTAAACCTGATGGATGGTGCTGTAGAAGAAGTTTAAGTGCTGCTCAGAAAGATGATGTAGCAATGTCATGGCCATGGAAACAAAATGTAGGCTATTTATAGTAATTACAACACTCCTATTTTAGAGATTCATTAATCACTTGCCTTAAAAACATAAATGTTGGTTACTGGATCATAATCAAAAGTGTAGAAATTTTTAAAAACCCCATGAAAAATATGCATGTGAGGCGTGGCCGGCTTGCAGGGAAGAGTGGGAACAGGAAAGCTTCAATGTTTGGAGTTATTGTGGTGAGAGATTGTAGGATATAGTAAATTGAAAGGCAATAACACACTTCGGGGTGGTTGAAGATACTATGTGGAATGAAGACTTCAGTTCTCTTCATTTAACAAAAGGAAATTTCAGCAATACTACCTTCGACTTAAAGCATTTGACTTACAAATAATAGATGTTTCCCACAAGTCCTGAGAAGGCTGTTGGAAATGCTGCTCGATCGGTTCAGATCTGTACTCTGGTTAGAGACTTTCAAGTACTAGCCAGTTAAAGTAAAGGGTTAGGCAAACAGCAGTTTATAAAATTCATGCATGGAATGAGGCTAGACCAGCATTTATTGCCCACAGTACAGCTTGAAGGGCTGGAGTCACATGTAGGCCAGACCAGGTAAAGATGGCATTTCCCTTCCCTAAAGGATATTAGTGAACCCGATGCGTTTTTCCAACAATGAGAAGTGGATTCATGATCATCATTAGATGATTAATCTAATTGATGATCATTATTAAACTCTTGACTCCAGATTTTCATTGAAGCCGAATTCCACCATCTGTCATAGTGGAATTCGAACCCGGGTCCCCAGGACATTATCTGGATTAGTAGTCTGGTGACAATACCACTCGGCCATCACCTACAATTACAGTAACTACTGTGTGCTGACTTTAAATTTTTAAGTTACGGACCAAGATAACAGCTACATAAAACATCACTTGAAGTGATCCCACCTTGTATTAGGGTTATTGTTATCCTGCATCTCCCCAACCATTTCCTCTAATCCCAATTAATTCATTTATTAATAGAAACTTTGCTATCTCAAGGAGAAGATGTTGGTTTTCAATTCATTTTGATCTGTGTGTTTTTCTTTTTATCTTTGTACAGCGTTGCTAGCTGGAGCAGCTGTAGGATTAGGCAATTCGTTAGGGTCGGTAGGAGTTGGACAGCAGAACACGCCAAGTTTAAACACTACCAGTCAGATTGATCCAAGCTCTATAGAGAGAGCCTATGCAGCACTTGGACTCACGTATCAGGGTAACCAGATGCAGCCTCAACCTCAGGTGCAGAACCAGCAATCGTCTCAGGCTTCACAGGGGCACCAATCTCTGCGGCCTATGAATGCTATGGGTAGGTACATGCTGCGTGCAAAATGGATGCAGCTTAAATTTTTGGTAATCATCCACTCCAAAATAGTGGTTGCACAGGACACTTTGGTGGACAGGTTGCAGAATGAAAGTACTCTATCCCTTTTTAAAAGAACTTAATTTTTCAAAATTACTTATTTCATCATATCTTTATATTGTATCTAAAGCAGTATTGGAAAAATGGCAACAGTGGGTATTGGTGTTTGCCTGTGAACTAATCAAATTGTCATCAGTGGAGAATGTTTTAGAATTCTAATAATCTTTTTGGCTTTACAGGTACCAGCCAAATGGGTGTGAATGGAAGTAATGTTGGTGTGCAAGCCCCTAACCAGCAGTCCAACTTGCTGCATGATGCTGTGCTGTTGCCATCTATGACCTCACCTAAGTAAGTCTGGATTCATTCTTGCTCTTTGGTTTAGTTTTGTTTTTCATCTGCAGTGCATCATATAATGTAAAAATGCACACACAAAAATGCCAATGCTGTATTGGCCAAAAAGTGATTTGTCCTCTCTCACTACAGTCAGGTCAAAAAGTTCTGCTGCCTAACAGTGAAATGAAAATGCATGTGGTCAATATCTGTGCCTGCTCATTTAGCACAGAATGATATCACATCTATAAGAGGAGTTCGTTAAAGGCCAAGACGTTATTCTTCATGGTCTTGCCCATTAAAATTTCTTACAAATTGTATCACTGACGCTATCTTTTAATTCTTTCAGCCCAATGCTAAGTGATGGCACAAATGTTAGTAATCTAAATGCAGTGCCAACAGCAACACCCCCCTCCAGTACAGGCATTCGGAAATCATGGCACGAAGATGTCACTCAGGACCTACGCAATCACCTTGTTCATAAACTGTAAGTTATCGGCGTATGGGAATTTGTGTATATGTGATAGAGAGAGGGCCTAGTTTTAGCCACTATAGCAGTGATTCATTCACGACAGTTGAGGATGATTGATGATTGTTTTTTGGCCTAATGTACGTTTCAAAATAAGTCAGCTCTTGTGTCGTGCTTCATCAGTTTTAACTGGAAGCAAGAACTAAACTGAGTATCGGTTCTGATGTAGAATCATTGGACTTGAAACGTTAACTCTGCTTTCTTTCTGCACGTGCTGCCAGACCTGAGTTTCGCCAGCGATTTCTGTTGTTTTTTTTTTGGTATTGGCAGCCTGTTTGATTTGGGCAGGGTAATCGCAGCCAAGTCTAAATTCTCTGTTCACCCAATAACCATGCAAATGCAACTCCAGCAAAAGTCATATAACAATAATCAGAATCATAAATCTGCATAATTCTTCCATTTGGGGCACTCGTAGCTTCCAACCTCAGCTTATCTGATACCAAAGGCAGATTTCACCTCAAGACCTGATTATACTTCAACCAACTGAGACATCAAGGGAGTCATCACTAAAACGTCCATGCAAGTGATATGATTCAACATTAGGAAACTAAAAGCAATTCACAGTATGTGATCCTTGGTCCTGAATTTCACAGCTTGTTGGTTGAGGGTTTTTGACAACCCATTTTTCTAAACAAGCTATTTAGGGATATTATTACACATCTCCTGGAGCAGGTGGGACTTGAACCCAGGTGTCTCGGTCCAGAGGTAGGGACAGTACCACTGTACCGCAAGATGATCCCCTTTGATTCTGAGTTTTAACTACATGAGTATGTGACTCACCTGTGAGTTGTGCAAATGTTGCATATTTGGTTGTTAAATATGTGGATAAGTGGGTGAATCATTTTACCTTGTTTGTCATCACAATTTGTTGCATGCTAACATCCATAACATGTACTATCTAACTTTATATATTGGAAAATAACACATTTAATTCGTGCAAGCATTTCTTCACATTATGCTTATCTCAGATTGACCTGCAGTACGTTTGCCCCTTCGTTTGCCAAATTTCTATTATGTACCTCTGACCTAATACTTAAGTAATTTTTCCCTCCCTTAAGCTTCTAACTTTTCCCTTACCAGGACAAAGACTTCAGAATTAGAACTGTACAGTTAGATAGTCATAGAATTATACAGCACATAAACAGACCCTTCGATTCAACTCATCTGTGCTGACCAGATCCTAAACTGATCTAGTCTCACTTGGTCCATATCCCTCTAAACCCTTCCTATTCTTCTACCTATCCAGCTATCTTTTGAATGGTAGCTCGTTCTATACATCACTCTGTCTGGAAGATGTTGCCTGTCAGGGCCCTTGTAAATCTTCTTCCCCCTCACTTTAAACCTATGTCATCTAGTTTTGGATTCCCCTACCCTGACCTTGGCTATTCATCCTAACCATGTCTCTCATGATTCTATAAATCTTTGTGAGGTCACCCCTCAACCTCCGATACTCCCAGAGGAAAAAGCCCCAGCCTGTTAGGACAACAAATGAAAACAAATCAGAAGAGCGTGAAGCTTTGAGCAGCATTATAACAGACTTGCGGAAGTTATAGACTGGTGAGATGTGCAGATGCACAGTGAATGATGTTTAGGAGAGGGGTGAAGTATTGCTTGAAGAGATGTGATACAAAATAATTTTAAAGATGTGCTGATGGATTGGGATCTATATATACAAATCTCTGAAGGTGGTAGAACAAATTCAGAAAGCTATTAAAAATGATGCATGGGCTTCTTGGCTTGATCAGAGGAATAGAGTGCGAAAGCAGGGAAATTACTGCATTGGATATATGAAGCAGAAACAGGGGTTTCTGAATACCAGGGGTGAGGTGCAAGTGACAGCCCTTGATATCAAGGCTGCATCTGACCGAGTGTGGCATCAAGGAGCCCTAGCAAAACTGGAATCAGTGGCATCAGGGGGCAAACTTTCTGCTGGCTGGAGTCATACCTGACATGTAGGTAGGTGGTTATGTTTGTTGGTGGTCAATCATCTCAGCTCCAGGACATCTCTCCAGGAGTTCCTCAGGGTGGTGTCCTAGGCCCAACCATCTTCAGCTGCTTCATCAATGACCTTCCCTCCATCATAAGGTCAGAAATGGGGATGTTCGCCGATGATTGCACAATGTTCAGCACCATTTGTGTCTCCTCAGATACTGAAGCAATCCATGTTCACATGCACCAAGATCTGGACAATGTCCAGGCTTGGGCTGGCAAGTGATGTTCACGCCACACAAATGCCAGGCTATGACCATCACCAATAAGAGACAATCTAACCACCGTCCCTTGACATTCAGTGGTGTTACCATCACTGAATCCCCCACTCTCAACATCCTGGGGATTACTATTAACACTGGCTACAAGAGCAGGCCAGAAGCTAGGAACGCTGCAGCAAGTATCTCACCACCTGACTCCTCAAAGCCTGAAAACCATTTACAAGGCACAAGTCAGGACAAAGATGGAATACTCCCCACTTGCCTGGATGTGTGCAACCCTGACAACACTCAAAAAGCTTGACACCATCCAGGACAAAGCAACCCACTTGACTGGCACTAAATCCACAAGCAATCACTCCTTCCACCACCGATGCTCAGTAGCAGCAGTGTGTACTATTTTCAAGATGCACTGCAAAAATTCACCAAAGATCCTCAGTCAGTACCTTCCAAACCCACGACCACTTAAATCTAGAAAGACAAGGGCATCAGACATATGGGAACACCACCACCTCCAAGTCACTCACCATCCTGACTTGGAAATATATCGCTGTTCCTTCACAATCGCTGGGTTAAAATCCTGAAATTCCCTTCCTAATGGCATTGATGGTCAACCCACAGCAGGAGGACTGCTGTGGTTCAAGAAGGCAGCTCACCACCACTGCCTCAAGGGCAACTAGGGATGGGCAACTAGGGATAGGCAAGAAATGCTGGCCAGCCAGTGATGTCCACGTCCCACAAATGAATAGAAAAAAAAGGCCATTTGTCTCAGTGAGACTATGTTGGTGTTTATGCTTCAATCAAGTTTCACCTGAACTTTTATTGCAGAGATAGTAGGAACTGCTGATGCTGAAGAATCTCTGACAACAAGGTGTAGAGCTGGATGAACACAGCAGGCCGAGCAGGAAAGCTGCCATTTCGGGTCTAGAGCCTTCAGAAATGGGGGAGGGGAAAGGGATTCTGAAATAAATAGGGAGAGTGGGAGAGGCAGGTGGAAGATGGATAAAGGAGGAGATGGGTGGAGAGGAGACAGCTAGGTCAAGGAGGCAAGGTTGGAGCCGGTAAAGGTGAGTGTAGGTGGAGAGTTAGGGAGGGGATAGGTCGGTCCAGGGAGGACAGACAGGTCAAGGAGGTGGGATGAGGCCAGTAGGTAAGAGATAGGGGTGGGGTATTAGATGGGAGGACAGGTTAGGGAGGCGGGTATGAGCTGGGCTGGTTTTGGGATGTGGTTGGGGGAGGGGAGATTTTGAAGCTTGTGAAGTTCACAATGATACTATTGGGCCGCAGGGTTCCCAAGCGAAATATGAGATGCTGTTCCTGCAACCTTCGGGTGCCATCGTTGTGGCACTGCAGGATGTCCAAGATGGACATGTCATCCAAGGAGTGGGAGGGGGAGTTGAAATGGTTCGCGACTGGGAGGTGCAGTTGTTTGGTGCGAACTGAGCATTGGTGTTCCGCAAAGCGGTCCCCAAGCCTCCACTTGGTTTCCCCGATGTAGAGGAGGCCACATCTGGAACAGCGGTTACAGTATACCACATTAGCAGATGAACATCTGTTTGATTTCCCCAATGTAGAGGCCAGACGCCAACTCTCTGACACCACCTCCTACCGCCTCCTTGATCATGACCCTGTCCCCAACCACCAAAACATCATCTCCTAAACCATCCACAACCTCAACACCTCAGGTGACCTCCCACCCCCAACCTCCAAACTTATCATTCCCCAACCCCACACCGCCCATTTCTATCTCCTTCCCAAAATCCACAAACCCGACTGCCCTGGTCGACACATTGTCTCTGCCTGCTCCTGCCCCACCGAACTCATCTCCACTTATCTCGACTCCATTTTCTCCCCCTTGGTCCAGGAACTCCCCACCTACGTCCGTGATACCATCCACACCCTCCACCACCTCCAAAACTTCCGATTCCCTGGTCCCCAACACCTCATCTTTACCGTGGACGTCCAGTCCCTATACGCTGCATTCCCCATGCAGATGGCCTAAAGGCCCTCTGCTTCTTCCTGTCCCACAGGCCCAACCAGTCCCCCTCCACTGACATCCTTATCCACTTAGCTGAACTCGTCCTCACCCTTAACAACTTCTCCTTCAATTCCTCCCACTTCCTACAGACAAAGGGGGTGGCCATGGGTACCCGCATGGGCCCAAGCTATGCCTGCCTCTTTGTAGGATACATGGAACAATCCCTCTTCCAAAGCTACACTGGCCCTATCCCCCACCTCTTCCTCCGTTACATCGATGACTGTATCAGCACTGCCTCGGGCTCCCATGAGGAGCTCAAACAGTTCATCCACTTCAGCAACATCTTCCACCCCAACCTTAAGTTCACGTGGACCATCTCCAGTACCTCTCCTGGACCTCTGTTTCCATCTCTGGCAACCACCTAGAAACCGATATCCATTTCAAGCCTACCGACTCCCACAGCTACTTCAGAGGACACCTCGTCTCACCCACCTTCCTGCAAAAAGGCCATCCCCTGTTCCCAATTCCTTCGCCTCCGCCGCATCTGCTCCCGAGATGAGGCATTCCACTCCCAGACATCCCAGACGTCCTCATTTTTCAAGGACCGCAACTTCCCTTCCACGGTGGTTGAAAAAGCCCTCAACCGTGTCTGTTGCATTTCCTGCAACTCATCCCTCACACCCCCTCCCCGCAATAATAATCAGAACAGAATCCTTCTTGTCCCCCCGTACCACTCCACCAACCTTGGGATCCAACGCATCATCCTCTGACACTTCCGCCATCTGCAATCTGACCCCACTACCAAAGACATTTTTCCCTTCCCACCTTTCCCTGCTTTCCGGAGGGACCACACTCTCCGTGACGCCCTTGGCCACTCCACACTCCCCACCATCCCCGGCACTTTTCCCTGCAACTGCAGGAAGTGCTACACCTCCCCCCTCACCACCATCCCAGGCCCTAAGAAGATGTTCCACATCAAACAGATGGTCACCTGCACATCTGCTAATGTGGTATACTGTATCTGCTGTTCCCAATGTGGCGGCCTCTACATCGGGGAAACCAAGTGGAGGCTTGGGGACCACTTTGCGGAACATGTACGCTCGGTTCGCACCACACAACTGCACCTCCCAGTCGCAAACCATTTCAACTCCCCCTTCCACTCCTTGGACGACATGTCCATCCTGGACATCCTGCAGTGCCACAATGATGGCACCCGAAGGTTGCAGGAACAGCACCTCCTATTTCGCTTGGGAACCCTGCAGCCCAATAGTATCAATGTGAACTTCACATTCTTCAAAATCTCCCCTCCCCCGACCGCGTCCCAAAACCAGCCCAGCTCGTACCTGCCTCCCTCACCAGTCCTCCCACCTATCCACTCCTCCCACCTCAAGCCCCACCCCCATCTCCTACCTACTGGCCTCATCCCGCCTCCTTGACCTGTCCGTCTTCCATGGACCTACCTATCCCCTCCCTAACTCCCGCCTACACTCACCTTGACTGGCTCCAACCCCACCTCGACCTGTCTGTCTCCTCTCCGCCTATCTTCTCCTTTATCCATCTTCTAACCGCCTCCCCCTTTCTCCCTGAT
>JAHRHZ010000008.1:3279178-3341864 GCA_024137785.1 Ginglymostoma cirratum | reverse complement strand
AAAAGCATCAAGGAGCACTAATATCTCGACTGACCAGGTCTACCTTTCGTCACACTGATTATTCAGACTGCAACTTTATTGCATGTATACCTATTTGGGTGTCTGTTATTTACTTAAGGACGTATTTAATTGGTTCAATAAATTAATGACATTAAATTAAATCTGTCAAATCGGGTTGTCTAATGGGGTGATGGCATGTCACTCTTTCCTAACTTATTGACGTTTAATTTTCCAAACTGCCCTGAGCTGGTATTGTTTGCAGTGGTCGTTGAGACTCTGCATTTGAAGGAAAAATGATCAGTTGAGTATGTTATTTAAGGATTCTTTCCAAAAAGTGAGTTTCTGTGAATGTTAGGTTACAACCAGATGTGGTTTGGGAGTGTTAACACTACAGTTAAATAGTTATTATTTACAATCTGAATAATCGTACAGAAGCATAGAAAATAAGAACAGGAATAGGCCATTCACCCTTCGAGTGCTTTGCCGTTCAGTATGATCATGGCTGATCATCCAGTTCTACCTTGCTCTCGGTTTCTCCGCATACACTTTGATCGCTTTAACTCTTAGAGCTATATATCTAGCATCTGAAAATTGTGATAAGACAAAGTACCCAGATATTGTGTCAGTATTGTGATACTGTCTGCCAGTACTTTTTGAGAGAAGGGGAGAGATTAAAGAACAGCTAAAATTTATCGGGCGTTAGCGAACAAACATACAAAGTTATGGTGTATACTCATCAGAAAAGTGGGATCAAAATTAAAATTATTCTTTGTCTAATATCAGATAACAGTGTTTTGTATTGAACTCCCATTTCATTTTTGCTGCAAAGTTGTGGAACCATCTTTTGGGACTCATGTCTCCTGTTAAATGAAAATCAAACAATTGGTTGTGTGGCCTTAGGAATTGTGCTCTTAGTTCGCAATCGTAAGACGACGTACTGAAATGGCATCAGATTTGTATCTGACTAGTAATGGCACAGGATGAGACAATGAGAGATTCGTTATTTTGTGGGTATTTATTTGTGTTTTTCCAATTCTTCACCAACCGTCGCCTCCTTCAAAATACTGACTCTTGCATTGGTGCAAGTCTACAAAGTTGACACTTGGAGCAACTTAGAAAAAGTAATTATTTGTTGTGAGCCTAGGCAATAATTGTTGACAGTCTTTTTGATCGCAGGCAGGGGACATCATGGCCAAGTCATATTTTGCCTTTATGCGTATATGTCCAAGAAGAATACTTATCCCTCTTCCTGTTATATGGAAATAGGGGTTGTGAATGAGGCCAAATTGGAAGTACTCGTGATGAACCATCACAGAAGAAGTTTGTTCCCAGTGCATATGTCTTCAGTGATTGGAGTTAAATGATGAGCAGTCATCCTTGACATGCATCTTACCAATGGTAGATGAAGCCAACCTTTGGATGTTGGAAATTATTCCTTTTGTTCCTGCAGTGAATAATCTGAAATAATTTTTTGAAAAGGTTGGCTTGTGAATAGATGTGTGAACTCAGTCTTCCATCTTCTGAAGCAAAACGTGGTTTAAATGAAAGTGTTGTGTTGGAGGGCCTATCATAGCACCATATTCAGGATTATGAAACCGTACAAGTGAAATATGGAAATAAAGGATTAATAGTTGTTTTGCTTAAGTGATTTGCTGAGCCTAACACTTGATGGTGCCAGAGGAATTTCCTGCTTCAGTTAAGTACTGATATCTATATGTAATTTAAACCTAGTCTTGTTGCATTTCAGATGGCCCGCTTTCTGACCCAACCATTATGCGGCCAAATGTACCAAGCCAGATCATGAACCGGATGCAGACTCCAAGTGGTAAAATTCAACTTCAAAATGTATTTCATGTGTACAGGTGTTCAGGGTAATCTAGTTATACTGATCACTACTAATACTAAACACGTTGTTTTCCAATCATCAGCTTCACTCCACTAACATTAATGGGTGATGCATTGCAGTTTGATAGTAGACATGACTTTAGCTGTAATTCCTCATTCTATAGCTAAATGACAGTTGCCTGATTTGCAACACCATTAATCTGTAAAGGCTAATGTATGAATGGATTATGAATTGTGCACTAGTTGTCCTTAAAGGAACATGAAAATGTCACTTTGGCCTGTTCCCTTACGCTCTAACCAGACCTTTATAAATATCTAAGCTGTAAGCCTCAATTTTGGGTAATGGATGGAACAACACAACTATGTAAGATGCACAAAGGCGGAGAGACAGAGTAGTTACTTTATTGGTCAAGTTTAGTGCACATCTGAATTTAAAAAATGTTACAAAAGATGTATGTCATGAATTGCTAGTTTCTTGGCATGGATATGTTTTCCAGTAAATAAATGTGTTAATATGTTAAACATTGTGGTGTTGCTAGAACTTCAGTGAAATTTTAGGTACACTTAAAACATATTCTCAAGAATAAATACTAATTACCTGAGCCAACCATGTAGTTTGGGACTGAAGTCAAGTTGACCAGGCCATGTACAGAAGCAGGTTTCCTTTGAAAGGTAGTAGTTAAATTGTCTTATGACAATCTGGCAGATATGATGGTCATTTTCTTGTGGTAGACCAAATGACCACGTTTATGAATTTGGTTTTGTAATTGGCCATCGTGGGATTTGAATGTTGATTTCTGAGTTGCTAGAAAAACACTATGATATCAATTGCAAGCTTGTATTGCTTAGGCCGTATTGAGTTCTGATTTTTCAATGATGATGGTTATAAGAGAAATTTGAAATGATGAATTGAGTATCAAACAGCCGATTAACTCTCACTTTCTGTATAGGTAATTTGTTTTATGCAGTAATGAGTGCTAAAATGTGAAAAATGCTACTTTTCGGTACAGTTACTATTAAGATGGTGCTGTATCAGTTTTATGCATCACTATAGAAAATGAGGGCATGAGTATCACTAAGAATGAGTATGAAAAGCACGTGTTCAGTGACTACCTGAAGAGAGGTTGCCCATTTTCACTGGATTTAGATAGTTTGAAAAACTTTTGTGCTTTTTACTAAATGATTTTATTCGAACTCTGTTTAATCCAGGAATGAACCAATATTCACAGATGAGCAGCATGCAGATGGCTGGCCTAGGGCAACGTTTAAACCCTCCACTGCCACATCCTGGGCAGATGACGCAAACAGGACCTATGAACCAGGTACGGTTTGCACAGTCTCAGTTAACACAACTGTCAGTAAAACATCTCAAGTAAAACGCATCGTAAGCAACCTGATTACATCACAAATAATTACATCCTTACACGAGTATTGTTTTTGCTCACAAATTGTGAAGACTAAGGACAAGATAATTAGTGTTTGAGAATTGTTTCTAATCTATGCTTAGCTAACTTGAATTGGTATTTAGACAGACCTAACTTTTGACTGAAGTATTTATGCTATGCGAAGCATTTGCAAAGGAACTGGATTAAAATTTTAAGTGATAAAATCACTCATTGGGATGTTGGCATCCTTGACATGATCTTGACCGTCTCTCTCTTAATGTTTCATTCACACCTGTAGAAACAAACCTGGAGACTGACATTTTGTGCAAAAAGGGTAACAAACAATGATTGGAACTGGAAGTTGCTATAATCATTGGCCTCAAATTTAAAAACTGCCCGTGGTAATTAATAATAAGTTGATTTAAAAATACTGCTATTTTTGTTTAATTCTCTTATTTTAGGAGCTAATCTGTAACTGCAAAGAAAATTCCTCAAGTTGTCAATAAATTTATTGCCAACCTAATGCTTGATTTGTGGATTAAACATCTTTTTAATTGAAATTAAGTTTTTCCATGTTCACCTTTTTTGCATTTGCTCGTACTGCATTCTGACTGCAGTGAGAAGGACAAAAGTTGCTTTTCTTCTAGTTTTGAAAGAGAAAGTTCAGAATATTACAGGAGTTAATGAGAGCAAGTTACCTGGTAATGGCAGTGTTGGTAATCCTAGTACTAGACAGGGCAGGCAGGAGCACAGCAGGGAGCAGAGGGAGTCTGGAATAAACTGCATTTATTTTCATGCAAGAGGCCCGACAGGTAAGGTAAATGAACTCGGGGCATGTATGGATACATATCACTGGGATATTTTAGCTATTACAGAAATATGGCTAAGGGAGGAACAGGACTGGCAGCTCAGTGTTCCAGGATAAAAATGCTACAGGAAGGATAGAAGAGGAAGTAAGAGAAGAAGGGGAGTTACATTTTTATTAGGGAGAACATCAATGCAGAACTGAAAAAGGGCGTTCTTGAGGGTTTGTCCATTGAGTCTATGTGGGTAGAACTGAGAAATAAAAAGGGGGAGATCACTTTGATGGCATAGCACCATAGGGCCCACCCCATCCCCCAGTTATCAGGAGATTGAGGAGCAGATATGTAACGCGATCACAGACAGCTGCAAGAATAATAGCATTGCAATAGTCAGGGATTTTATCTTTCTTAAAATTGACTGGGACTGCCATAGTGTTAAGGGCTCGAATGGAAAGAAATATTTGTGTTCAGGAAGTATTTCTCATGCAGTATGTAGATGGCCGTGTTAGAGAAGGGACAAAGCCTGATCTCCCCTTGAGAAATAAGGCAGGGAAGTGATGAAAGTGTTAGTGGGGGAGCACTTTGGGACCAGTGACCATAATTCCATTAGTTTTAAAATAGCTACGAAAAAGGGTAGGTCTGGTCCACAAGTTCAAGTTCAAAACTGGGGCAAGGCCAATTTTGATGAATTTGAACAGGAACTTTAAAAGGTTGACTGGGAGAAGCTGTTTGCAGGTAATGGGGCATCTGGTAAGTGGGAGGCTTTCAAAAGTGAGTTTGAGAATTCCTGACAGGTAAGGCTCACCGAAGTAGGGAACCCTGGATGACTAGCATTATTGAGGCTCTGGTGAAGAAAAAGGATGAGGCACATGACATTTATAGGTAGCTGGGATCAAGTGAATTCCTTGTGGGGTATAGTGGTGTCAGAGTACACTTGAGAGAGAGCAGGATGGCTAAAAGGGCACAAAATATGTCATTTTCGCACATAAGGTAAGGGAGAATACATAGAGATTCTACAAATACATAGTGGGGGAGGGTGGGGTGCAGAGTAACTAGGGAGAGAATAAGATCTCTTAAAGATAACAAGGTCGCCTTGAGACGGGTGAGATCTTATATAAATATTTCTCATCGGTAGTTACTGTCGAGAAAGGCATGGATGCTAGGGAACTTGAGAAAATAAATAGCGATGTCTTGAAGAGAGTCCACGTTACAGAAGAAGAGGTGCTAGAACTCTTAAAATGCATTAAGGTGGATAAAACCCCAGGACCTGATGAAGTATATCCCAGGACTTTGTGGGGGACTAGTAAGGAAATTGCCGGGCCCCTAGCAGACATGTTTGTATTATTGACAGCCACGGATAAAGTGCCCGAAGATTGGGTGGAGGCTAATGTTGTGCCATTATTTAAGAAAGACTGCAGGGAGGTGTGTAGGAACTACAGACCGATGAGACTAATGTCTGTGGTGGGTACGTTGTTAGAACGAATTCAGAGGGACGGGATCTACAGGCATTTGGAGAGACGAGGACTCGTTTGGAATAGTCAGCATGATTGTGTGCGTGGAAAATAGTGTCTCATGAATGATTGACTTTTGTGAAGGGGTGACCAAGAAAGTAGATGAGGGCAGTGCACTAGATGTACTTTAGCAAGCAACATGTAGACAAGGTACTATGTAGTGGGTTATTGAATAAGGTTAAATCTCATGACATCCAGGGAGAGCTAGCCAATTGGATACAAAATTAGCTTGAAGATAGAAAACAGAGGGAGGTGGTAGACAGTTGTTTTTTTCAAACTGGAGGCCTGTGACAAGTGGCGTGCAGCAGGGATCAGTGCTGGATCCGCTATTGTTCATCATCTTTATAAATGATTTGAATGAGAATTTAGGAGGGTATGCTTAGTAAATTTGTGAATGACACCATTTGTGAAGGACAGTGAGGAAGGATATCGGAGGATACAGTGAGATCTTGATCAACTGGGCCAGTGGACTGAGGAATGGCAGTTGGAGTTTAAGTTAGCTAAATGCAAGGTGTTGCATTTTGGGTGTTTGACCAGGGCAGGGCTTATGCATTCAATGTTACGGGTCTGGGGAGAGTTATAGAACAAAGGGATCTGGGGATACAGGTTTACAGCTCCTTGAAAGTGGAGTCATAGGGAGTCAAGTGAAGAAGACTTTCAGCATGCTTTCATCGATCAGAGCAGCGAGTATAGGAGTTGGAGCATCTTATTTGCAGCAGTACAAGACTTTGGTGAGGCCACATTTGGAGTACCATGTGCAGTTCTGTTTGCCGTACTATAGAAAGGATATTATTTAACCAGAGAGAATGCAGGAAGGATTTCCTAGGATGCTTCCTGGATTGGAAGGTTTGAGTTATAAGGAGAGGTTGGATAGGCTGGAACATTTTCCCCTGGAGTTTAGGAGGCTGAGCGGTGACCTTATAGAGATCTGTAAAATCATGAGACATAGATAAGGTAGATAGCCAACAACTTTATCCCCGTGTGAAACGAAAAGGCATAGGTTTAAGGTGAGAGGGGAGAGATACCAAAGGTCTAGAGGGGCAGTTTTATCAGAGGGTGGTGAGTGTCTGGAACAGGCTACCAGAAGTAGTAGTGGAGGAGAGTACAGTTTTGTAGTTTAAGAAACATTTGACAGGTACATAGATGGGATAGGTATGGAGGGATATGGACCAAACTTAGGCAAATGGGACTAGCTTAACTGTGAAAACTGGGTGATATGGACAAGTTAGGCTGAAGAGCCTATTTCCATGCTGTAAACCTCTATGTCTATAATTGAATATTAACTGAAACAGAATGGTACCATGTGGCTGAGGTCAATGTCTGAGCATCAAGGATTTCACTATTCCTCAGTGCCCTGGCACTGACTCGTACCAGGCTGTGACTGTGACTGTGACTGTGACTGTAATATCTTTAAAGTTAAATAGTAATTTTTGTAGATTTAGGAAGAGGTATCCAAATAGTTTTCAGAGAGAGAGTGACAGTTTTGTGATCCATGATTTTACAACAATGTGTCCTTTTAATACACAGTTGGGATTAGCCGCTTCTCGAATGGCACAGCCAATGGCTGCGCAGCATCCTGCTCAGAATCAGTTTCTGTCTCCAAATCAATTTCCTGTGTCTTCTCCTGGAATGAACACTGGCAGCACCACAATGACACAGGCCAGCAACCAGCCAGACATGTCTCCGGTATTTATCTATGTTTCTTCTAACTCCGCTGTCTTTAGTCTGGGCAAATGTTTAATTTTGTGATTGAACGTAAAATGATGTCGTGCAGTATTGAGTAACATTTGAAATCCAGCAACTGATGGGGGTCTCAATGTAGGATCTTTAGATTTAAATTAATACAAAGAACTGTCAGTTCTTTAAATTACTCGTGCCAAGTTAACTGTAAGCTCTGGTTAAAAGGTTGCACTAGTTTTGTTAACTTGTCAATCAGCAATCGGTGGAAATATCTTTGCAATGATCAAATCCATATCTTGTGTTATTAAGCGCACTGCAGTGTCCACAGCATACCATCTGTTGTAACCCTTGGATTTGCCTTTATCAAACATGCACTAGCTATTGAAACTGAAGCCATCATTTTACAAGTTACTTCAAAGTAGATCAATTTTCAATTATGGCTAGCAGGAGCTCATTCTGTCCATCACTCAAACTGCAACTTGAATCCATCTGATATACATTTCTTGATGGCAGTTAGGGATCCAAGTGCAAATAAGGTGGAGGATTATGTCACAGAAATAACCATTATTTCCATTGTTGAACTGGCAGTCGGACTCAGTCTACAAGGCTGGTTGGTGTCTCGCTCAGTTTAGTTTGCTGTTTCCACTTCAGTGACAACCATGTTTTGAGAGAGAACCTTGATAAAATGGCAAGAACATAGGAGAGACTTAGTGGTATAAAGCAATCGGTCATGAAACATCAAGAATCATAAAAAGCTAATTTATTGTATATTTCTTTTTGATCATCTTTGTATCCTTTTGCATGCGTAAAGTTGTATATCCAACTTTCTATTGTCTTTTAATAGTAAATGTTGCTCCTCTGACAGTTGTGCTTTCATTCTGGCAGTTATTGATCTTGTGTTTGAATTTACATTGTTTGTTGTACTGACCATAAATGTTTCTCAGCTCAACTAATTTATGCTGCTTTTAGAAATTCACAATACTGAACAATGTCTTTTATGTTTGCATCTAATATAGGTTATGGCAACATTGGGCATTTTGTATAGCTGTCTGGTATATTTGATTCAGCTAATTTAAAATAAATACATCATGTTAATGGTTCTATCACTGTTTTTTTTTGCTAGGCACAGAACTCCTCACTACCTGTAAACAGCTCTGCTTCCATGCAGACAGGAGCCCAGAACACTCAGTTCAACTGCCCACCACCTCTTTCTCAGCCTTCCCTTCATCAAAACTCCCCATCCCCTGGTCCAAGAAGCCTCACACCTACCCCTCACCAGACACCACCTAGCATTCCTCCTCAGCAGCGGCAACAGACACCATCACCTAACTCGCAGCCCCAGACAATGCCACCCCCTCCTTCTCAAGTTCAGACACCACCGCAAATGCAGCAGCTTCCTCCTCCTCCACCAGTCCCTCCACAGCCCCAGGTGACAGCTGGACAGAAGCAGCAGCAGCGAGAGCGGGATCAGCCACAGCCACCATCGCTGCCCCCGTCAACACAGCAGCAAAATGCAACCCCTACAACTCCTACGCCTACTGCACCGATACAGTCTCAACATCCCACTACTCCAGTGAGTATGTTTAAGAGCGTTAAAAAGTGTTTTTAATTGTTAACATATTTTTAAATTGTGCTTAAGTGTTGACAGCCCTGTAGCCTGTTTAAGGCCTTGAGCTGACTGGATGTATAAAAACATGCATGGGTTGGGGACTGGGTGACAGTTTATGTTAGCACTTGGCTTTACACCTTTTTAAGGCTTTGTTTGTCTTGGTTGAATTTTAATTAGTCTAACATTTCCCTCCAAAATACTGGATCTGTTCATTTTTTTAAGATTGTATAAATCCGGTGTAATGTTGCACAGTGTCAACTCAATTCTTAGTGGTTCTGCATTCAGTTGCTTCACCACATTGACGTGAGTTGACAGTCTGACCGCAGAGAGTTGACAAGAATGGTTTGCCTGGATAATTGTTATGTTACCATTAATACATTGGGGGCGTATTCTTCTGAGATTGGATGCAAAGCAGGTTGATGAATCGAACAGTTGAAGCTTTGCAGTATACTTGACCATGTCTGATCTTGAGTGTATTTATCGCGTTCAGTACCTATTAGGCATTTCTGTTCCCCACTGAAAGCCTTCAGTTTTAAAGTTGGGTGGTCAGAAAACACAGTAATTTTTGTAAATAATTGTAATAACTTTTTGGTGAAGGAAATTGATGTGATTCCAGATGCAGTCAAGAAGTTGTCATTTGAGAAATGTTTGTCATGTGCTGCTATAACATGTAGTGAAATGCTGCATTACAAATGAACAGCTGTTCATTTATTATAAATGCTGTTGTTGCTTTTATAATTAAGAATTTTTCACTGTTTCTCTTGAGCATATATCAGTGAAGTGTGTGAATTTTTATGCAGCCAGTTAGCTCAGTTGGCTTGGCCAATTGGTTTGGCCAGTTTGTGATGTGAACCGACATTTCCCGCACCAGCTGAGGTTACCATGTAGGACTATGAAGACTTTACCGTTTTCCCTATCTTAGTTCTAATTTCTGAATGTTTTCAACATTGGCTAAAACAAGCAGACTTTTAACACAATAAAAACCAAAAGAACTGTGGATGCCGTAAATCAGGAACAAAAACAAAGTTGCTGGAAAAGCTCAGCAGGTCTGGCAGCATCTGTGAAGGAGAAAACAGAGTTAATGTTTCGGGTCCGGTGACCCTTCCTGAGAACAGAGTTCTGAGGAAAGGTCACCGGACCCGAGACTCTTAACACAGGACAGTATGCCCTGTGAAGGTGATAGACCAGTTTATTCTCATGGTTCTTGTTGCAGCCATGGTTTTGGTGAGGAACTAAAGTTAAAGGGCAAGCACAGTACATGACTATAGGCAACAACTCCCCCACTATTTGTGTCTATTTCTATCTCTTTCTCAAATGCAAGCACGTGTACTCAAGAACAGCATCCATTTGAAATAAAGTATACCTCAAGGAATTAATTACTTGCCCAAAAGTGCAGTTGGAGTCTGTGCTTTTTGTTTACTCTGTTCTAGAGAAATTTTCTTTTTCAGTAGAGTAGCAGAGATCATGAAGCAGAATGCATGGCTTTGTTCTAAATTCATTCATGTGTTCAGTTGTCATCTACAATTCTGTAATTTTAAAAAATTCAATGCAAAACTGCAATTTTCAGTACTTTAGGTGGCTATAGAAACTTGTTATGCTCTGCACATTAAAAAGAAGCCACTGAATATATGGGAGTAGACCATTTGACTTGATCCTGCTGCACTGTTTGGTTAGATCGTGGCTGAACTACCTCAGCTCCGTTGGCTGCCTTTTCTCCTTATGGTTTGATTTCCAGCAGAAGTCTTACTAAACCTGGCCTTGAACTTCAATTCGTACAACATCTGCAGCCATTTGGAGGAGAATGTTCTCGATTTCCACTAGTCTTTGTATGAAAAAGTCATTCCTAATTCTGCTCTAGTGGACTAGCTCTAATTTAAAGATTATGACATTTTTTAACCTGGATTCTCCTATCAGAGGAGATAATCCCTTTAGATATCAGATCCCTTTATTATTTTGAATATCTTAGGTCATAGTTTATGCGACTGTTCCTTGCACTGAACCCTTTAGTCCTCGAATCTTCATTTTACCTCTCCGAGGTCATTATGACATCTTGAGATTGTGTTCAAAGCTGAATGCAGTACTTCAGACTCTTACTGGCATAGAATATACTCTTGGATAGGGGACTTCAGTATCCGTCACCAAGAAAAGCTAGCATCGATGACGCCTTCGGTTACTTTATTGATGATGTAGAGTAGGCTGATGCAGTAGTAATTTTCCAGATGCGTGCGCGCACAACATGACTGGGCAACTACCGAGCTGGTCGAATCCTAAAAGATCTGACTGTTGGACTGGGGCTGCAGCAGGTGGCCATGGAACCAAAGGGAAAAATACAGACTTAACCTCATCCTCACCAGTCTTCCTGCTGCAGATACATCTATCCACAATAGTATTGGTAAGAGTGACCACTGCACAAGTTCTTTTGGCGACAAAGCCCCATATTTACTTTGGGGATAACTTTGCTGTGTTGTGTGGCACTATCGCCAAGCTTAATGGGATAAAATTCAGGCAGATCTAGCAATTCAAAATCCATATCCATGAGGCAGTGTGGGCCATCAGTGGTAATAGAAGCGTACTTCAACACAATCTGTAAACTCATAACCTGGCACACCGCCTACTTGACTATTACCATCAAGCCAGGGAATCCACCTTAATTCAACAACGAGTGCAGGAAGGCACACTAGGTGCCTCATAGGTGTACTGAAAATTAAATGTCAGCTTGGTGAAGCTAGAAAACAGGACTGCCTGTGGGCCAGATAGGATGAGCAATAAATGATGGACTGAGCTAAGCGATTCACAATCATTGGACCAGATCCAAGCTCTGCAGTTCTGCCAAATTCAGCCATGCATGGTGGTGGACAATTAAACAACATGCTGGAGGTGGAGAATCCACAATATCCCCACCTTCACTTGGGGGAACCCAGCACATGGGTGCAAAAGACAATGCTGAGGCATTTGCAACAATCTTCAGCCATAAATGCCAAGTGGGCATTCTCTGGAGAACCACAGCATTGCAGGTGTCAGGCCTCAACCAGTTCAGTTTACTCCTCATGATATTAAGAAACAGCTGGAGGCACTGAATACTGCAAAGTCGACGGGCCCTGACAACATTCTGACTATAGTCCCAACAATTTGTGCCCCAAACTAGCCATGCTCCTAGCCAAGCTGCTCCAGTATTGCAATTAGCCAATAATGTGGAACGTTGCCCAGTTACGTTGTGTGCACACATCTAGAAAATTACTACTGCATTGGTCTACTCTACATCGTCAATAAAGTAATGGAAGGTGTCATTGGTGCTAGCAAACAACACTTGCTTAGCAGTAATCTGCTTTCTGTCAGGGCCACTCAGCACCTGACCACGTTAGAGCTTGGTACAAACATGGACAAAAGAGTTGAATTCCAGAGTGAGGTGAGAGTGATTGTCCTTGACATCAGAGCTGTATTTGGTAGAGTGGTATTAAGGAGCCCTAGCAAAACTGGGGTCAGTGGGAGTCAGGACAAAATTATCCACTGATTAGATTTGTAACTAGCACAAAAGAAGATGGTTGTGGTTGTTGGAAGTCAGTCATCTCCGCTCCAGGACATCTCTACAGGACTTGCGCAGGATGGTATCCTAGGTGCAACCGTTCTCAGCTGCTTCATTGTTCATATCCCCTCATCATAAGATCAGAAATGTTCACAGATGAATATAGTGTTCAGTATCAGTGACTCCTCAGATACTGAAATAGTCATACCCAACTGTGGAAAGACCATGGCAGTGTCCAGGTTTGGGCTGACAAGTGGCATGTGACGTTTGTACCAAACAAATACCAGGCATCTCCAACACAATAGAATATTACCATCACCTCTTGACATTCAGTGGCATTTTATCACTGAATCCCTCAATGTTGCTGGGGAAAGAGTTATCATTGACCAGAAACTGAACATGGACTAGCCATTAGAAGCACCCTGACACTCAAAACAGGAGAGGGACTTGGAATCCTGCTGCACAAATCAGAAGTGTGATGGAATATTTGCCACTTGTCTGGATGAGCACTTTTCCAAAAATACACAAGAAGCTTGAAGCCATCTGTGACTTAGCCCCCTTGATTGAAACCACAAGTGCATTCACACCTTCCTCCACCGATGCTCATAGTAACATTGTGTACTATCTACAAGATGCAGTACAGAAATTCACCAAGGCTTCTTAGACAGCACCTTCTACTACCATCTAGAAGGACAATAGTTCCTTGAAGGTGGAGTTGCAGATTGATAAGGTAGTGGAGAAGGTATTTGGTATGCTTGGATCATTGATAAGGCCAGCATTTATTGCTGATCCTTAGTTCCCCTGGAGAAGGTGGTGGTAAACTGACTTCTTGAACCACTGCAGGTAGACCCACAATGTTTCAGTACATTGAGTATAGAAGGTGAGAGGTCATGTTGCGGTTATACAGACAATTGGTCAGACAGTTTTTGGGATACTGTGTTTAGTTCTGATCTCCCTGCTATAGGAAAGATATTGTGAAACTTGAAAGGGTTCAGCAAAGATTTAGAAGAATGTTGCTGGGGTTGGAGGGTTTGAGCTATTGGGAGAGGCTGAATAGGCTGGAGCTATTTTCCCTGGAGTGTCAGAGGCTAAGGGGTGACCTTTATAAGGGTTGATAAAATCATGAGGGGTATGGATAGGATGAATAGCCGCAGTCATTTTCCCAGGGTAGGGGAGTCCAAAACAAGAGAGCATTGGTTTAAGGTAAGAGTTGGAAGACTTTAAAGGGGCCTAAGGGACAACTTTTTCACACAGAGGGTGGTGTCTGTATGGAACGAGCTGCCAGAGGAAGTGGTGGAGACTGGTACACTTATAGCATTTAAATAGTATGGGTTTAGACTGATACAGGCCAAATGCTGGCAAATAGGATTAGATTAATTTGGGATATCTGATCAACATGGACGAGTTGGACCAAAGGGCCTGTTTTCATGCTGTACAACTTTGACTCTATTGCAAGGGTAGAAAGTATGTTTGAATACAACCGCCTGCCAATTCTCCTCCAAACTGTTCATCATCCTAACTTGGAAATATGTTGCCACTCCTTCAGTGAGTCAGGGTCAAAATCCTGTAACTCTTTCCCCAACAACATTGTGGGTCTACCTGCAGTACATTGACTGCAGTGGTTCAAGAAGACAGTTCACCACCACCTTCTCCAGGGCAACTAGGGATCAGCAATAAATGCTGGTCCTGCCAATGATACCCACATCCCCTGAGTGAATAAAAAAATATACTTTTCAAAATCTGTGCAATTTGTAGTTTGTTCATATTAGTCCTCCCAAAGAACATAATTTCACACTTCCGCTGCGTTAAACAGAAATTGCTGGAAAAGCTCAACAGGTCTGGCAGCAACTCTGAAGAAAAATCAGAGTTAATGTTTCACGCCTGGTGATCCTTCCTCAGAAACCCAGCCTCGCCATCAATGCTGGATCCTCTGAAGAATTTTTTGTTTTCAAAATTTACAACATAGCCTTTAAATTCAAGCATTTTGCTCCATTTTTAACATCTGATCTTATTCCATTATATGGAACTTTTGGCTTTTTACTTCTTGACCTGATCAGTCTATTTGATTTTCTTTAGCTTTCACAATCTGCAGTAAGTGCAGATGGCCGCGTGTCGACCCCAGCGTCAGTTAGCAGTACAGACACAAATTCTCAGCAGGCACCCCCTGAGGCACCAGTGTCTGACATTAAGATGGAGGAAAAGCAAGAGGAGGAAGAAGCTGAGCCAGAAACCGTGGAACCAAAGCAAGAGATAAGACAGGAGGTGAGAAATGAATTTTATTCCTTAACTCAGCTACATTTGTTCAAAATTTTTTATTTTCATTAATGCTAAGAATCTTTGTTTTCCAAATTCTGTTTCTTTACAATTCCCATTTTCTGCTGATACTGAGCCATGCAGTAACTACAGATTTGACAATAGGCAGGTCTTGTAATCTCGGACACCAGTGCTCAATTTGAGGTGCACAAGACCACTTCCAGTACCAGACTTTGAGTTTTGCTTGGCCCGTGTGAAGACTTCCTTTTTTTAAAAATTCATCCATAAAATGTGAGCATTGCAAGTAGGGTTAGCTATTGCCGACCTATTATTATTATTATTATGGTGTCCACTTGCCTGTTTTATCATGACAAATTGATCATGCACTGCTTCGCAAAATGCTAACTCAGTTTTGTTTATCATAAATTGTATATTTGCACTCAATTGTTTCTTACTGTAGACAAATAAGATGCAAGAATCTCCAATCTGCAGGTTGAACGATGCAGCACTTGTTTATTGAGTATGTAAACAATGCCATGATTACTGTTTTTTAGTTGCACAAAAGCGCCTAATTTTAGGTTCTGCGGGCATGTGCAATTTTGAAATTTTTCATGCAGTATTAACTGAAATCATTTTTAATGGAATTGAATGATAAAAAGATGTGCGATGGTGAAAACTCAGTTAATCATCGTGTATATATCAACGGTATTTATTGTCTCTGAAATTTTAATTAATTTTTGGGCTTTCTGTTCCACTTGAATTTACACAGTGTAAATTGGATTGCTGGTAAATTGCATTTTTTTTTGTGACCTTGTGCTCTGGACCCTCCCTAATGCCCAAACCACTATGTTTGGGTTGGCAGAGAGGCTAAGTTTCTGAATCAAACTTCATTTCTTTCAAACAGAAGTATTGTAGATGCTGGAGATCTGAACTGAAAACTAAGTGCTGGAGATTCAGCTGGTCAGGTAGCATCTGTGATGACAGGATCAGATTAATGTTTTGAGACCAGCATTGACTCTGTTTCTGTCTCTCCACAGAGGTTGCTAGAGCAGCTTTCTGTTTATTATTGGAGTTTTCCCCTTCCTGTACTTCTATTTTGTAACTGTACAAAACAAAATCTATTTGCTTTTGATAATTTTAAACCTCTGATCAAAGCTGTTGATCACTGTTTTGTTTTCTACAAATCTCTCATTCTGTTTAAATACAGAATAAACAGAAATTGAATATTGTTTAGTTATATTACTACATTGTAATGTACAATTGCAATTTTTAAAAATTTCAGATGTTGGATGTCATACCACAGATTTCTTCATTTTAAGTATTTCACAAATATTCAGTCTAAATTCATTTTCAATCTGCTTATATGTTCAATTAACCATGAGACCCAATTACTTGAGAGAAGAAGAGTTTGCTGCTTCAGTTTTAACACTTCTAAAATTAGAGACCAGTTACCAGAGTATGTTTGAACATTTTTCTTTGAGTCATATTTAGAATTAATTTAGTAACTTAGATGGTCTGGTTTAGAGGCAAGATATATGGTTCGCAGTGAATCCATTATACTTACACGCACGCGCACAGTCCTTGCTGTGCGGAAGCACAAGAAACAAAAGTGAAAATCTAATTTTTTGGCTATCATTTGCAGATAAAAGAGGAACCTGCAGCAGAAGAGTGTAAACAGGAGCCAATGGAAGCAGATGAGAAGAAATCAGAGGTGAAAGGAGAAACAAAAGATGAAGATGATAACGCAAGTTTAGCAACTCAGTCATCCCCTGCCAGTGGACAGTCACGCAAGAAGAGTATGTACTATCATTTTCACTTGGTGGGGTCAGATGCTAACCAAATGCTGGTATTTGCCTAAGTGGAAATATATAAATGAGTGGTGGTAACTCAACACATTAATTCAAAAAGATGCTGGCCCTTGCACCCACATACCTTTCAGGACTTTCATTTTCACTACTTTTATTTAAAGCTGTTCAAAACACTCATCATTAAATATGATGAGCTGTCTGACATCTGTCCCTTTATTAGCCTGCAATTTGAATCCCCAGGTCCAAATGGACAGACTTCTGGTAAATGTATGTCGTTGTTCAAGACTACACCTTGAGGATACAAGTAATGTCTAAGGAGCTGTGATAAAAATGGGAATGGAATGGAAGGGAGAGAGGGAGGAACTGTGGAATATCACAATCAGCAGGGAAGCGATACTGAGTGAATTGTTGGAGCTGTGGGGCTGACAAATGTTTGAGTTCTGATGAATGTCATCCTAGAGTGTTTAAAAAAAAATTGCAAGTGAGATAGTTGATCTTCAAGAACTGTCTTCATTCGTGGATGACCCCTTTAGAATGGAAGATAGCTAAGTAAGTTCCTTTATTCAAAGAGAGAAAAGAAAGCAACCACAGTCAATTAGTTTAACATCTATCATAGGAAAAATTTCATGAACCATTATTAGAGATTATAGTAGTGCAAGTAGATCAATTCAACGTAATCAGGGAGATTTTTATGAAGGGGAAGTCATCTTACACTAGTCTGTTTTTTTGAGAATGTAGCAAATGCTGTGGATAAAAGGTGGATGTACTGTTTTCAGATTTCCAGAAACCATTTGATGAAGTGATACGACAAAGGTAATTAGGAAAAATGCAGGCATGTGCATAACATGTAGCATATTAACATGGATAGTAGCTTGGCTGGCTAACACGAAACAGACAGTAGGTGTAAATGGGTCTTTTTCAAGTTGGCAAGTGGTCAGTGCTGGCCTGTCAGCTGTTCACAATTTTTATATAAATGGCTTGAATGAAGGGACTACAGATATGGTTGTCAAGTTTGCTGATTGCACAGAGATGGGTTTGAAAATAGCTTGTGAAGAGGATATAATGAGGCTACAAAAAGAGATATATTTTGAATGTGCAAAGCCCTGCGAATCAAGTATAAGGTCACAATGTGAAATTGTCTGTTTAGGCTGGAAGAATGAAAAAAATGGTAAAAGATTGCAAATCTAAGGTGCAGAGGGATCTGTGTTCCCGTTTGTATGAATTAGAGGTTAATATGCAGGTACAGCAAGTGATTAGAAAAGTGAAGAGAATGTTACTATTTGTAAGTGTTGCAAAATTGGTAGAGTACTTGTGGATTGGGAGGCAGGAGATTTGGAATTGGTGTTTATAAAATGCTAGGGGGGGGGTAGCATTGTGTGGTCCGTTTAAAAGATCATGTGCTTTTTCTGTGCCTAGAGATTTAAAATGGATGTCCGTGAGCAGCAGCTTGAAGGTTTGTAAGTACATAGAGAGCACCCGAATTGAAACATTTGTTTCGAAAGGCCATACAGTTAGCCGGCCAAGCAGCAGTTTTTACCAAGACAACAGGCTTTTGTATTTCGTCAGTTAATTTGAACCAGGAACCTAGATACCAAAAACCTATTAAAGATAAGTCTGATGGTTTTGACAACATAGGACCAATCCTATTGTAAGAAATATTGATGTGTATCAAGGGTATGAAAAGAAGGGGGCAGTTGAACAAAGACCCCAGAGCTAGCTGCCATTTGCCAGAGCTAACAACCCTCTGCTTGAGAGGTGATCTGACACACTCGGCCTGCTCTTATGTCTTAGAGAAAGCATTATCTAAACAACAACGGAATCAAGGGCACAACTAGTTGATATTGCTGACAGAAGATCATCAGAGAAGGCACAGAACATTCTGGAAGACATGTAACCTGGCAGTAATTTCGAGAGATGAAAATCTATTTTTTTTTTTCATAAAATTGGAACTTCTATTTATTGGAATAGCATACCATTAGGATCTTGCTTTATTTATGAATAGTTAGACGTTAAAAGGGATTTATTCAGTTTGTTAATAGTTTGTTTGTTCACAGTTAGAGTTAGGTAAATAAATAGTTACATGTTGATTTTAAAGTGAGGGTCAGGATTTATTTTGTTTAGCCACTAGAAGTTGCTGAAAGGCGGGTTACATCAATTTTCGCACTCATTTTAAAGATTATAGGGCAAGGTGCTCCTCTTTGGGTGTTTCAGTTTTAGTTCTCAGAGGGAGATCAACCACTGCTTAATAACGTAAGGGAGTTTAATCAAAAAAATAAAAAAAACGCAAGGTGGTTATGTTCTAGATATATGTAGCGCTGCTAAGACCATATCTGGAGTGCATTGCGCAGTTTTGATCTTCTGATTTATGGAAGAATGCTTTGAAGGCAGCCCAGAGAAACTTCACCTTTTAATATTGATATAATACCGATAATATAATACTAGAAGCCTACTAATACCTGGAGAGAGAAAGAAAATTGTCTTATGCGGAAAAGTCAGATAAGGTATGCTCATGTCTGCTAGAGCTTACACGTGTTAGAGACAACTTGATTAAATCATGAGATCCTGAGGTCTATTGATAGGGGCAGGTTGGAGAGGATGTTTCATCTTGTAGGGAATCTATAACTAGGGGTCACCCATTTAAAACGGTTGGAGTTAATGTTTTCTGAAGGTTGTGAATCTTTGGGAATCCCTTGCTGAAAAGATGTTGGAAGTAAAGACGTATTATTTTTAAGGCAAAGCTAGCTTCTTGCTAAGAAAGTGGTTAGACAGGAATGTCAGTTTGAGGTTAGATCAGATCAGCCATGATCTTACTGAAGAGTGGATTGGCCTACTCCTGTTCCTTGTTCTTCTGTCGCTAGTTGGCTGTGACACTAAGCAAAATGATTTGATTCTTGTGCCACTGATTTCCCTGTTTTTGAGAATTTTATTGGCAGGAAGACATCAAAAGACTAAGCATAGATTGTGACATATTTAAAACCAGTTTGTTTACCCAGTTAAAATCAAGTGTCCTTAGTATCACTCGACAGGAATACCAGAAACTGGGGGGAGAGAATGAAGATAGTTTCCCTGTTTCATCACGCTTTACCTCCTAGAACTGCATCGAATCACCTGTGCACTTTTTGTTAGTTTGTGAACAGAGCTGAAATAGATAGTTCTGATACAGATAACTGAATTTTAAATCATAGGATTAATGAGATCCTTGCAGAAGTGGGAAGAATAAATTGAAGCACCGAAATACTAGCATTCTTCAAAATTATTTGTTACAGCAGTCACTTTTAGTTACTAGGTATCCTTTTAATGGGATGATTTTTGTTTTTCATTCTGTTTAGTTTTCAAGCCAGAAGAGTTGAGGCAGGCATTAATGCCGACACTGGAAGCACTTTATCGTCAGGACCCTGAGTCACTTCCTTTCCGGCAACCTGTGGATCCTCAGCAACTGGGTATTCCTGTAAGTGTGGTGTGAGGATGCATATTATTTTTCACTCACATCTGAAAGGATTGCAATAATAATTTCTTACACCTGTCAGCATAGCTCTAACAACTGAGATCAGGGCTCTTGTGCACACACGATGGGAGGCTGTCATATGATAATGATGATATTACTGGGCTAGTAATTCAGAGCCCCAGGCTGATATGCTGGGGACATGGGTTTGAATCCCATTGTGGCAGGCGGTGAAATTTGAATTCTGTAAAAGTCTGGAATTAAAAGCTAACGATGACCATGTAATCCTGTTGATTGTTGTTTTAAAAAAAATCCATCTGGTTCACTTGTCCTTTTGACAACGAAATCTGCCATCCTTATCCAGTCTGAGCTCCATGTGATCCCAGACCTACACCAATGTAGTTGGCCCTGAACTACCCTCTAGGCAATTAGGGGTGGTCAGCTTTCCCCAAGTCACAGCAATATGCAAAATCATGATTTTTTCCAGAGATTTTTGTTACATGATTTTTCCGTGGTATTGACCAAGTGAAAAGCAAACTTAGTTATAGGAAACGCTCCCTTTTTTTAAAAACTAGATAATATTGGGTGTTACCAAAACCAGGTTGCTTTTTTTAGAAACCTGGAGTTTATCATTTTGCCACTTTATCTGTCTTTCTCCTGGAAAATGTAAACCATTTGAATCAGCCAGTCATGTAGAAATGGCTTATGATGATTGAATAAGTTCAACTAGTTTTTGTTGCCTGTCATTCTGGAACCTTTTTGTGTTTTTAAGTAGAAAATAATATATCTTCCGTTTGCCTCAACTGCAAACCTATGACCTTTTTTCAGTAAACTGCAAGTTCCTTCTCATGCATGTTATCAGACTTTGCTATGCACCTCTATAGGATAAGACAAAAACTGAAAGCACTGACATGCACAGCAGGTTTTTCACCAGCTGTAATGGGCGCATACAAGATCCCTAGATCAAAAGCAAAATATGCTACAGATGCTGGAAATCTGGAATAAGCACAATGCTGGAGAAATTCAGATGGTTTGGCTGTTTCTGTGGAGAGAAGTAGAGGTAAAGTTTCAAGTCTGCTATGACTCTTAATATCATACTGGACTCAACCATTAACTCTGTTTTTGTCTCCACCTTTGTTGCCAGATCCGAGTTTCTACAGCATTTTGTTTGTTTCATATAAGATACCGAGTTACATTTCATCCTTTGGTTGTGGTAAACAGCATGGAACCTCAATGTTATTACTGGACTTTCTCTTTACAAGTGGGAATTGCCTGCTGTGCATATCCATCCACTTCTGTTTCTATATTAGATATCCAGTATTTGCATTTTTAACCCGAGTGGGTGTAGACTGAATCATTTTGGGCCCTTCTACTGGAAATGCTATGACTTGTTATAGAGCTTTTGGAAGCTCTTACATTGTAAGCGATAATATTGCCCACTCCCAACCCATTGTAGCATTTTAAGTGGCTTGCTAAACAACTGAAGCTTTGGTTTTTATTTCTGTTGAAGGACTATTTCGACATTGTAAAGACACCGATGGACTTGTCTACAATCAAGCGCAAGCTGGATACTGGCCAGTACCAGGAGCCATGGCAGTATGTTGATGACATTTGGTTGATGTTCAACAATGCCTGGCTGTACAACCGCAAGACATCACGTGTGTATAAGTACTGTACAAAGCTGGCAGAGGTCTTTGAGCTGGAGATTGACCCTGTCATGCAAAATCTGGGATATTGCTGTGGTAGAAAGGTTGGTCCCTGATAATTTTCCCTCTCAAGTATTTTCCTTCTTTCTATTCACATTTTCTTTTCCTCCTCTGAGAGCGCTTCAAGGACAAGCCCTTGCTTCTCAATTGAACAGACGTTGTTAGCTTCAGAGTCACAAAAGATGTCAGCAGGGTATTCGGCTGTGGGTGGCGGGGGAATCTGCCAGTATGGAGACTGAAGGAGGCACACACTTGCACTCCAGGGGTTGCTGAGTAGAAATCAGCAGTAGAGTTTCCTATGGCCAAATTTTTCCCTCCCTGACTAGACACAAAAACCAATCATAGACTCTCTTTTTTACCTTTTGTAGACAAAATCTGCTAACTTAGTTTGTGCAACCTGTTCCCTCAATTTGCTCCTCCAAGCCCCAGGCTTGTCCCCAGTCAAACTTTGTCCCGATTTTTCGAGTATCCCATTAGTATGTTCCATACGTGTAGATTGCTGAATGAGCAATGACTCTTTGGTCTCTAGATCGATAAGTAAAATGCAATTTATTACACAAGACTTCATAATCCCTTACTCTTAAAAAAACAATCTATTAAAAGCCGCAAATGAAAGAACTATAGGTTTCTATAACTGAGTTTGTTAACTTTCCCAAAATATGACTTCAGGAAACTGGATAACAAATTACATTTTTATTTTAATGCTATTCTTGCCATTGTCCCTTCAAAAATGAAACATTTCTGAGATAATCCTATACTGTCAAAGCCGTGGTGTGCTCTTCCTGCTCTATATGGAAATCCAAAACATTTCCAGAGCCCAGGACCAGCATGTGTGCAGGAACTGTCTCCAGCTCCTGCTCCTTGAAGCCCAGATTTCAGAGCTGAGCAGCAGTTGGGAATGCTGGAGCATCAACAAGATGGAGACTGTTGTCGATAGCACATACAGAGAGATGGTCACACTGCAGGCTAAGAGTCCACAGGCAGGAAGGGAATGCTCTTATCCAGGCAAAACAAGAAGACTTGGCAGCACGTGAGGAGTCTACTGTGTTTATTATCCTGCAAAACAGATGTATTGCACTGGATGTTGTGGGGAAATGGCCTGCCGATGGAAAGTAGCACCACCCAAATTCCTTGCGTCATGGCTGGCTCTGCTGTGCAGGGGAGGAGTTAAAAAGTGCAGGAATGCAGTAGTTAAAGGAGGTTCAGTTGTAAGGGGAATAGGTGTGCATTTCTGTCTCCGCAAACAAGGCTCCAGGGTAGTCTGTTGCTAGGGTGAAGAATGTCTCAGAGCAGCCATAGTGCATTCTGCAGGCGGAGGATGAATAGTCAGCAGCCGTGGTGCACATTGGGAGAAACGACATGGGTTAAAAGAAAAATGGGTGAAGGCCTAAAAGCAGAATGTAAGGTGTTAGGAAGGAAGTTTTAAAATTGGGACTTCAAAGGTAGTGATCTCAGGATTGCTACCAGTGCCATGTACTACTCAGACTAGAAATGGCAGGACAAATCAGATGATCACATGGCTGAAGAGGTGGTGCAAGGAGGAGGGTTTCAGATTCCTTGGGGCATTGATACTGGTTCTGGGGCAGGTGGCAGAGTACAAACTGGACATGTTACATTTGGGCATGGACTAGTATCCTACTGAGAGTATTTGCTAGAGTGGTTGGTGAGGGCTTAAACTAAAACGGTAGGAGAATGGGAACCTATATATGGAGTCAGAGGAGGGGGAATCGAGGGCAAGAACAAAAGAATAGGTAAATAAGAAAAGTAATGGGCAGAGAAATCGAGGACCATGATTAAGTAGGGCCACAGTGAAAAATAACGGGAATGGAACAGGTAATGCTAAAAAGAAAATCCTTAAGCTTTTATGCCTTAACACATGGAGCATCACAATAAAGTAAATGAAATAATTTTGGAAAATGGATGAAAACAGATCTGATATTGTCGGAATTATGGAATTGTGGCTGCAAGGTGACCAGGGATGGGAATATCCAGGGGTATCAGGATTTAGGAAGGACAGATGAGAAAGAAAGTAGTATTGCTGGTTAAGAAGGAAATTAATGCAGTGATGAGGAACGATATTAGCTCTGATGTTGTGGGATCTGAATGTTAGAGCTGAAAAGCACCAAAAGGCAAAAAACATTAGTAGGAGTTGTATATAGATCACAAAACTGCAGTGGTGCCGTCGAGAATGGCATTAAACAAACAACAAAGAAACGCCTGTAATTATGGATGAATTTAATTTGCATATAATTTGAACAAATCAAATTAGTAACAGTATCGTAGGGGAGGAATTCCTGGAGTTGTATACAAGATGGTTTTTCTAGACCAATACATTGAGGAACCAACTAGAGAACAGGCCATCCCAGTCTGAGTATAATGTAATGAAAAATGAATAATTGGCCATCCAGTTGTGTGAGGCCTCTTAAGGATGGGAAAGCATAATAAGATAGAATTCCTCATCAAGATGTAGAGTGATGTAGTTGGTTCTGAGACTAGGGTCCTGAATCTGAATAGAGAAAATAATGAGCTGTGAGGTGTCTATGATAGATTAAAGGGATGCTGATGGAAATGCGATAGCAAATATTCAAAAGAGCATGGGTGAACTGCAACAATTATTCATTCCTGTCTGGCGCAAAAGTAGAACAAGAAAGATGGCTGGTCCATGGCTTACAGGGGAAATTTTACTTAGTAGTAGATCATAGGGAGAGGTGTACAAATTGACTGGAAAAATAGAGCAGACCTGAGAAGTGGGAACTGTTTAGAATTAAGCCAAGAAGGAAAGGGGGATTGATTAAGGGAAAAGAGAGTACAAGAATAAGGTTGTGTGGAACATAACCATAGAAATTTTTAGTTTTATGTGAAGAGAAAAAGATTGGTGTAGGAAAATGTAGATGCTGCAAAGTCAGAAACAGGGGAATATATAATGAGAAACCAAGAAATGGCCCACGAGCTAAATGCACACTTTGGTTCTGTCTTTACACAGGAGGATACACAACATACCCAGAAACGTTGGGGAATACGGAGTTTCATGATAGGGTGGGACTGAACAAAATTGGTATTAGTGGGGACAATGATGGATTTGGAGGCAGATAAATCCTGAGGGCCTAATAGTCTACATCCCAGACTATTTGAAGTAGCCATAAGAAATAGTGGATATATTGATAGTCATCTTAGACTCTGCAGCAGTTCCTGCAGATTGGAGGGTACCTAGTGTAACCACTATTTAAAAAGGGAGGCAGAGAGAAAACCGAGAATTATAGACCAGTCAGTCTGATGTCACCGGGGAAAATGCTAGAATCCGTTATATTAAAAAAAAATTTAATAGCAGAAGACTTGGAAAATAGTGGAATTCTTCGAGGACTCGGAGTTGATGAAGGCAGCCAGTGGATGTGGTTTATTTGGACTGTCAAAAGGCTTTTGACAAAGTCTCATGTAAGAGATCAGTGTGTAAAATTGAAGTACATGGGTTTGGGTAGTGTATATAAATGGATAGAAATCTGTATAGCAGATAGGAAGCAAAGGGTAGGGATAAACACATCCTTTCCTGACTGGCAGGCAAGTGACAAGCAGGATATTACAGGGAACAATACTAGGACCCTAGCTGTTCAAAATATATTAATGATTCAGATGAGGGATCTAAATGTAACATCTAAATTTGCAAATGAGAAGCTGGGTGGGAGAGTGAGCTGCAAGGAAGTTGCAGAAATGTTTGAAAGATTTGGACAAGCTGTTTGAGTGAGCAGATGCGTGGCACATGCAGTATGGTGTAAATAAATGAGGTTATCCACTTTGGGATCACAAAGATGGTGGAGTGTTATCTGAATAGCTATAAATTGAAAGAGGGGAATATGCACTGAGACCATTCTCATACACTAGTCACTGAAGATAAGCATGCAGGTGCAGCAGGCAGTCAAGAAGGCAAAAGGTATATTGGCCTTCATAGCGAGAGGATTAGGGTACAGGAGCAGTGATGTTTTGGTGCAGTTACAGTCGAACACACTGGAGAGTTGTTTACAGTTTTGGTCTCTACCTTAGGATGTTCTTGCTATTGAAGGACTGTAGTGGAGGTTTACTGGAATTGGGGTGCAGGACTGATATGAGGAGAGGTTAAGTTGGTTCTGATTGTATTTGCTGGAGTTTAGAAGAATACAGGGGTTCTCATAGAAACCTGCAAAATTCTAACAGGATTAGACAGGGCAGATGCAGGAAGGATGTCCCTGATGATGGGGTAATTTAAACCAAGGGTCATGGTTTTAGGATAAGGGGAAACCTTTTAGGATTGAGATGAGAAGAAACTTCTTCATCCAGAGTCGCGTGAGCGTGTATCGCAAAAGCAGTTGAGGCCGAACAAATTTATGATTTTATGAAGGAGTTGGATATTACACTTGGGGCAAAAAGGATCAGAGGACATGGGGAGCCTGAGAACAGGCTTTTGAGTTGAATGATCAGGCATTTTCATAATGAGTGGTGATGTTGTCTATATTTCTGCAGTTTGGGATCAGTCACCCTAGTACTGTGGCTGCAAGTGCATGTCAGGGACTGGGAATTCTGAGTTACCACTTAGCACTCGGTCCTTTTTACCATCTATACAGTCCAACTCGGGAGTTAAGATAAGCGACTGTAATCCTGATGACGCTAAAGAAGATCCACACCATTCAGGACAAAATTGTCTCCTTGAATGATGCATTGTTCATCACTATAAACACTCATTTCCTCTACTGTCTACAAGCTGCAGTGCAGCTGCTCATCTTGGGGTGCACCTCCCAGACTCGTGACCTTGACCATCCAAAAAGATGAGGGTAGCAGATGTATGGGAACATTATCACCTGCAGATTCTTCTCCAAGTTAAACACTATTCTGACTTGGAATTATATCAGCGTTCCTCGTTGAATCAAAATCCTGGCATGCCAACCTAAGAGCACTGTGGCAATACCTTTGTCACATGGACTTCAAAGGTTTAAAGATGAAATAATTGGGATGGCCAATAAATGCTGACTTTCTCAGACATTCACATTCTGTTGAAAAGCACCATTTGTAAGAAAATGTCCACAGTCGAGGAACATTGTTGTTTCACAGTTAAGGCTAAAACATTAAAGTGCAAGTCTTATGCCGTTGCTGTTGTGATGATGCATTGTCATCTTCTGTTTTCCTTCTGAATTAGTCTTATTGTAATTGCTTTCTTCAATATTTTGATCTCTCTATCCTCCAAGACAATGCTCAACCCATCTTATTCAGTTCACTGACTGTTGATTTCAGCAGGAAATATTGTTGCTGAAATAAACAGGTAGTTATTTCTTATTGGTTGAAATTGACAAATGTTAAAATATGAAATTCTTAATGAATTAAGTAGGCATCTGAGGGTGTGATGCAGGATTGTAAGGGAACTAAACAGTTGAATTCTCTTGGTGCCTTCCTGTCTATCATAGAATTCTGTATAGTGCTGGAAGAGGCCATTTAGCCCATCAAGTCTGCATTGCTCCTCTGAAGAGCATGCCACTCAAACCCTAGCCCCTTACCCAATCCTCGTAACCCTGCATTTATGATGGTTAACCCACCTAGCCTGCACATCCCTGGACACTAGGGACAATTTAGCATGGCCAGTCCACCTGATCTGCACATCTTTGGGCTGGCGATCACCCGGCAGAAACCTACACAGGTACTGGGAGAACATGCAAATTCTACACGGTCACTCAAGGCTGGAATCAAACCCGGGTCCCTGGCACTGTGAGGCAGCAGTGCTAATCACTGAGCTACAATGTCGCCCCATGTTCTATGCTTAAAATCCATATTCATTGCACTTTGCCATTTCCATTCTACCTTCTTTCTACTCTCAAAATCTCCGACCACTTCCTTGTATCTCTCTGTCCATATCTCCCAAATCTATTTCAATGCCACTTTTTTTAATATTCACCCTCGGAAATAAATCCAGTCCTACAATGTATTGTCGATTATACCCTCAATGTCCAATTTGCTTCGTCTTTAAGCCCTCCAATTACCGAAGTACCTCCGTCTGAAATCGTTGAATGTTTATCTGTGTTAAAAGCATTGCAAAAATCCTGCTATCATAAGTCTGCAACACGGAGCTTCCATTTGTATTTGGCAGCAGCTGATACTGCTTTTAAAGCATAATGTTGAAACGAGTGTTATAGGTTTTGACATTCAGTGGCATTTGAGCAGCGAAAAGTAACAAGCTTTTTCCTAAGTGTTTCAAAGTGTTGCACAAGTTGTAATAGTTTCCTTTTGTTCTTTAAAGCTGGAATTTTCACCGCAGACCCTCTGTTGCTATGGAAAACAGTTGTGTACAATCCCTCGGGATGCTACCTATTACAGTTATCAAAACAGGTGAGATTGTGGCTTCCAGATCAATCAGCAAAACAGTATTTTTTAAAAATAAATCTGTTGAATTTGCTGATTTGTACCAAACCTTGCCAAGTTTAAAAGGTTAATTTAAAAAAATCTTGTCCATTTATTAAAACGTACATTAGCCACTGAATCATTATAATCCTGGTCAGGATAAAGTGAATCCCAGCGTTATGAAAAAATCTTGATCGTGGGTACAGGTACTGAAGTTGGCTCTTGTGGGGAAGAGACTAACTAGAAACGGTCCATATAAGATAGTCACCAAGAAAACCTATTGAGAATTCAGAAGAAAATACTTAGGTTCAGAATGTGGAACTCACTAATTCAGGGAGTAGTTGAAGAAAATGGTATAAACAGTTTCAAGAGGAAACTAGACAAAGTTGAAGGGAATAGATGGTTATAAACGTGGATTTACTTGAGGAAAGATAGATGGAGACTTGAGTGAGGTATAAATAATGGACTGGAACTGCTTGGGCCAAGTAACTTATTTCTGTGAAATATCCTTTGTAACTTGTACTGCTATGTGAAATAGCTTTAAGTTATTTAGTGACCTTATGTAGGTTCTGTTAGTCTTGAGGGTAGGAAGAAATAGATTTCTTGAGTATTTCATTTATGATTCCAACAGAAGCTAATTCATTATCTAAATGAGTTTGGGAAAGTTATGCAAAGATGAAGCAATTTGGTGTAGTAACAGTAAAAAGTAAATGAGTAACCTGAGGAAATTGCAAAATAATCTGATGCAACAGCATTGTATTGCTTGTTTACCGAGCAGAATTTAAGAGTATCTCATACATATAGACTGTGACAGGATCATGTCAGTTAAAGTTAATCAAGCAGATATTGATTATATCTTTGAATTAATAATGTGATTGTTTTATACTCGAAAAGCATAGTGTAATCATTTTCTCTACTGAATAACCAACCTATAATTATGGGCAAATTTTAAAAATACTGGTCTTACTTAATCAAATGCTAATTATGAAAAACTAAATTTAATAAAATTGATGATGTGTGCTATTCCTGCTTTCTACCTTTTCTCTCATTCTTTTTCATTAAGTTGTTGTGGTGCTTTTAAGAAAAAAAAAATTAAAATACGCCTTTTTAACATGATCCTTTTACTTTGTCCAATTTATTTTACTAGTGCTCACTTGGCTGTACATGTATAGTCTTTTCCAAATACGTCTATCCTCTTTTAAACAGGTATCACTTCTGTGAGAAATGTTTCAATGAGATCCAGGGAGAAACTGTCTCTCTCGGTGATGACCCAACGCAGCCTCAAACGTAAGTGTACTCTCTGGCTTTCTTTCAGGGATTTAAAATTGGTGACTGCTTAATTGTAAATCGCTGAAGAATGTAGGGTATGTAAGTTTTCATTATGGATAGAATGTATTCTATATTTAACAGTTCCCCGATGTCAAGATACTTGGATTTGAGTACAAGAAGTATCACCACATTATCAAAACTATTTGACTTCTGTATAACAAGAAACAAACTTGGGTCAGTTGTTTATTTTAGGAATGTGTGAGTGTGATACAGAAATTGCCAAAAGGTGTCAATTTTGAATTCTCCACCAATGCAGGCAGTTATGATGTGATACAGGTGTTCTGGCAGTAGAAGGTTCTACAAGTGATTTCTGTCTCTTGCTGCCTACTATAATATGTGCTTTCATTTTATTAGGACTATTTCTAAGGAACAGTTCTCAAAGAAGAAGAATGATACACTGGACCCTGAAATGTAAGTGCTTTTATGTTCTGTTATTTGTTCTTTATGGGGATGCAGGTGATATTGTCCTATCACTTATTACCTTGAAGATGGTCTAGAACCATCCTGTCCTTATAATTCTTGTGATTGTGATGCTCCCACCTCCATGTATTGTTTTCCTCTATTTTGGCAAAAATGGGTAGACGTAAAGTACCACCTGATCTAACCAGGAAGCATAACAAGTGAAAATCAGATCAATGGACTTTGTTCCCTGAGGGAAGCATATTATCCTAAAAGTACTGTGTGTTGGAAACTTATGAATTCATTTTTATTAATGTGGGTCAAAGGATTTGCAGAATTTTCATGATGTATTGTTTTCAACCCATTTTGTTTGTCTGTAAACAATATATCACAAACAGGCAGGTTGCAGCAAGACTTGTTACGTAGGATAAGGTCCAAAGGAAAACTGGCTAATTTTTGCAAAGATATGGATCCAGCTCCTGGAATTTTTTAAAAGACCCTCTTAACATTGAGATCTACGTTGAACTTTTTCCTTGTGCAGAGTATTGCAGAATATTTAATTTGGAATATTGTTAGTTTGTTTTAGAATGTTGTGGATTGTCCCAAAATGTGAGCACCCTTTTCATAGCAGATTGTTGGGTGTGGATCGACCTGAAGCCCCCTCAGTGAGACTAAGTCCTTAATAAAAAGCTTTCTTATTCTCAGCTTTGTAGTTGCAGAGCATTGCCAGCCAGGAATAAGTTTGGAGAAATTGTAATGGCAAAGTTTGGTTAACACAACATGTTAGAGGCATGTACGGTAGCACTCTTGGCTTGTCAATAATTGCTGCTTCTCTCTCTAGATTCGTTGAATGTACTGAATGTGGTCGCAAAATGCATCAAATTTGTGTCCTTCACCACGAGCTTATTTGGCCCTCAGGGTGAGTTGCATTGCAAATAAAAGTTGTAAGTTTAATACGAATGTGCAGAATTATCTTTGCATTCATCATAACAGAGTTAGGTAAGTTATTGTGCAAATAAAAAGATCATTGCCATTGAAATTGAACATAAAGAACCATTCATTGCGTTAATGAGTTCCAGCGAGATATGGGTGACCTGTATACCCAAGGGCTTCTCTGATTCAGTCCTTGGTCTATGTTGACCTCCCTAACCTCAATGACATCAGCAGCAGAGGTGCTTCACTCACTTAGGAAGGAAAAATTCCAAAAGCCGTTCCTATTCATGTTGTTCATTGTCACCAGATGCCTCAGCAGGAGTCAGTGACATCAAACCAAGATACAGTGTCTTCTGTCGTATGATAGCTTGATACTGTCTTGATGACTGACTATTTGGGCGAGCTGCCAAACTAGAAGACTCTCTTAAAAAATGAAGGAGAAGAAAATTGTTTTTATTCCTGAAGTCTAGTTGTCTCTTTTTGTCTGTGTATGTCTATCAGGATAGATGCTTTGAAGCAATTTGCTGCAGTAACTAGACCAAACCTATCATGCACTTTGTGATGCTGAAAACAATGCTAATGTCTCGTTTGTTCGTAGAACTAGACTGAGATTACAAAGTTCTGTAGTGCCTACAGGTCTAGTACAGCCTCTGAGGTTGATCTTAAGCGCTGCTAAAAGGAGATATTAAGTCAAAAGTTTTTTGATTTGCGCTTATCAGGAGTGGGGCACGAGAAACAGAAACAGGTTGCTGTTTGAGGATGTGTAATTGGCAAAGCTGAGAATGTCTGAAGATAGCCTTCTTTGGATTTTGATGTTTCTGGTGATGATCTGCAGTAGACCAATGCCAGAGGCTTTGGAGCCTGCCCTTTTGTAGACTTCTTGTATAAAATCATCTGGGACAGAATTCATTATATCATTAGTTAAAAGTCTTGCAAAGCAGGTTTTAACCCAATTTCTACACCTTTTTGCAGGAGTGCAGAGTTGTGGAGATACTTGTAAATGATGGTCGGCTAGTTGCCTTGCATGTTGTAAGCACCACTGGATTTGGTTCCTAATTAGTTACAAAAATTTTTTTACATTTCAAAAGATCCAGTCCAAGATGCACTGACATTGTGCGTACTTTCAGTGCCATATCCCTTTGGAGGAATGCATGTAATGATTGGAGAGTATAGTCAAAAATGAAACATGTACATCAAACTAGATTGTCAGTTTATACATTAAAGATCTTGTGGTTTTCTTTTCCCTTTTTCAGTTTTGTTTGTGATCCCTGTTTAAAGAAAACTGGGAAAACAAGAAAAGAAAATAAATTCTGTGCAAAAAGTAAGTACTGTCAGTATTCAATATAATTTAGTATTGTAAAACTAGGCAAATTTCAATAACTGTATACTATCTACTGAAAAAATTTCTGAAACGTAGAAAATAAAGGAGCAGGAATAGACCATTTGCTTCACTGTGCCACCTCCTCCATTGCTTTTCAGAAATACCATTTACTTTAAATCTGTCTTGTACAAAAGGTGTGATTATGTGTATAATTAACTGTCTGGTTAATCATTGGTATTGATGTCTAAGCCTTCCACAGCTGAATCTGTTGAACAACACAGTGCTTGTAATTGAGTTTGATCCTTCCCAACTGATCTTTCAGTCAGGTGGTGATCACTGGATAGCAATTAGGTAGATGTTCTGGGAAATTTTATTTAACCTATCTGACACGTGCACTCTCTTCTCTAAAACTTAAAAATATTAAGATCAGTCTTGTCCTTGTGGCTGCTTTAGCTAAAATAAGCAAACTTACATGTATTAACTACTGAATTTGAATGTTGTTGATCTGTGTGTTATTGGCAAGCCAATTTCCCCAACTAAAGAATTGAACAAGTCATAAGTAGACTTTTAAAATTAGTATCTTTCCTAAGCAGCTAGGAACAGCGTGCTCGTTCACGGTACTTTGATTATTAATTGTTCTTGAAACCATCTTCCTCAAAAGTGTTCCCTTTACAATCAGTCATGCTGACTAAAAGTCAGAGCAGATATGGGCAACAAAATGATGCAGTACATTGTGACCAGTCTTACTGCACCCCCAGCAGCAATTTGTAATTAATTGTGCCCTGTTAGCTGTGGAATAGAAGAATAAATGTAACTGAAACCCTTTTTCTTTCTTGATAAAAACATAGTAGTAAAATGCAGTAGTTGATATTTTTATTCAAATCCTTTTCTCCTAGGGTTACCAACCACTAAACTAGGTGTTTACCTGGAAACCCGTATTAATGACTTCCTCCGCAGACAGAATCATCCGGAGGCTGGCGAGTGCACAGTTCGGGTGGTGCATAGTTCAGATAAAACTGTGGAAGTCAAGCCAGGAATGAAGGCTAGGTGAGAATTGCTGTTTTCATTTTTGCTCAAACTTGAAGTTCAAAACTTACAAAAATAGATGTAAGTTGCATGTTGAATATCTGTACAACAATAACAGCTTGCATTCCTATAGTGTCATTAACAGAAGCATGAGGGAAAAAATGGATGCAAATCTGAAGAAGGTTTATAAGAAAACGGAGTTAAAACTCAAAGAGATGGGTATTGAAGAGGATAGGTTAGAAAAGTCTTGTTTTATTTCTTCGTGTAATATTGGCATTGCTGGCTAAGCCAGCATTTATTTACCATCACTAATTGAGTTACGTCAGCCATATTGTAGGTTTGGAGTTGCGTGTAGGCCAAACTGCGTAGGGGATGGGAGATTTAATTCCCTGGATGGAATTAATGAGTCAGTTTGAGTTTTTAAACGACAAGTGACAGTGGTTACATAGTTGCCACTGGACTGGCTTTTTAATTTTTTTTTTTTAGATGAATTCAATTTTGTTTTTGCTATGGCGGGATTCGCACCCATGCCACTTGAACATTAACCTTGGCATCTAGATTACTAACCCAATGATAATACCACTACCACTAAACCACTGATTCCCTATAGGTATATAGGATGTCTCGTAAAATTATTTTTTCTTTTTCAAAAGGAATTTTTTTTTATTTATCCTCCTACAGGCAGCATTCTGCTGTCTCCTTTTAGTATTCATTCATGAATATTGATATATTAACATGGTTGGTCTTATTATTTTTTTACTTAATAACGACATGCCCGGACATTATTGGGGGAGATTTGATGATGCCGTTGGATATCAGTGGTTAGGGAAGCTGGTCTTTGTTAGTTTCAGTCTTGATGGAAATTGCAATCGCCTGACACTTGTGTGATGGAGATGTCTGAGCTTGTTTTTGTTTTTGGGTACCCTTTGACTGTGCACTCATTTTAACTGAGCTTAGTCCTGTCCATGTGGACCTTACTGGGAGTAGGAGGATGGTTAAATAGAGCATGAGTTTTCTGATGAAGGGTTTAGGCCCGAAACATCAAGTTTTCCGGCTCCTATGATGCTGCTTGACCTGCTGTGTTCATCCAGCCCCATGCTTGTTATCTGAGTTGTAACTAAGCTTGTTCATCCTAAAACGGTGGATAGGGACTGTTAGGAGTCATGGCAAATGAATGAATACTGAGACATTTTCCAAGAATGATGATGCTGGCGTTGCAGTTGACATTGTCAAAGGCTGCAGGAGAAGGAATGTACTGCATTGTGAGAATGTCATTTGTGACTTCAGTTAGAACTTCACCTGTGCCACAGCATGGTCAGAACCCCGATTGGTGGGCTTCAGAGAATGTGGGAAAGATGATCACAAATGTAGAAAACATGCACGCATCTGTCAGACAATGGAGAAGAAAATAAATAGCGCTGAGATGGTAGTTTGCAAGGGCAAAGAGACTGGAGGTGTGTGGTAACTATGGTGATTTTTGGTATTTGGTGCTTAAGGAACAAGACAGTTTGCAATGCTGTTAGCATGAGAAGAGGGCAGCAAGTTATTTGGTGGAGAGTTTGGTAAGAAGCAGGATTATGAGAGCACAAGTGGAGTTTTGGACAAAATGTGTTTGGAATTAAGTTGGGAGAGGATTAGGTGTTCATGACTAGACTAGGCTTGCCTTGGGGTGGAGAATTTTTTTTAGTTCCTTTATTGGATGAGAGTATTGTTGGCTTGGCCAGTGTTAATTGCATGTCACTAGATGCCCTTGAGAACGTGATAGTAAGCTGCCCTTTGAACCACTACACTCCATGTGGTGTAGGTGCACCCACCGTGCTGTTGGAGAATTCAGCGTTTGACTAAGGCAGTGAAATAACAGCGTATAGTTTGATGTACTCATGCATCTGCTGTCCTCATCCTAGGTGATAGAGGTTACAGGTTCAGAAAGTTCTGCTAAGGACCGTTGGTGAATTGTTGCAACGCATTTTATAGATGTTACATACTGCTGCCACTGTGCTTCACTGTTGGAGGGAGCGAATATTGAAAGTGATAGGATGCCAATCAAGAGGGTTACTTTGTCCCGGGTAATTTTGAACTTCTTGAGTGTTGCTGGAGCTGCATTAATCCAGGCAAGTGCAGAATATTCCATCATGCTTCTGACCTTTGCCTTCTAGGTGATGAACGTGCTTTGGGGAGCCAGGATAAGTTAATCACTGCAGAATTTCCAGTGTCTGACCTGTTCTTGGACCACGATTAAATGGTTGGTCCAGTTCAGTTTCTGATCAGCAGTTATCCCCAGGATGTTATCAGCAGTGGTAATGCCATGAAACGTCAAGGGCAATGGCTGGTTTCTGCCTTGTTGGGAGATGGTCATTGCCTGGCACTTTGTGAGTCATGAATGTTACTTGACAGTAATCACCCCAAGCCTGGATATTGTCCAAGTTGCGTTGCGTTTAGACATGGACTGCCTCAGTATCTGAGTCATGAATGGCACTGCACATTGTGCAGCCATCAATTAATGTCCCCTTATGATGAAGTGGTGATCATTGATAGAGCAGCTGATGATGGTTAAACTTTTGACGCTACCCTAAGGATCAAGGGTCTTTACAGCATGATGGTAGTATCTCTAGCTTTGAGCCAGGACTCCTAGATTCAAGTCCCATCTGCTCTAGAGGTGTGTAATAACATCTCTGAACAGGTTTTGTTTTTAAAAAATTTCAATCCTGAGGAACTTCCATAGTGATTTCCTCCTTGATGCCATACCTGATCAAATGTTGCCATGGTGTCAAGAGCAGTCACCCTCCCTTCCCATCTCAAGTTCAGCTTTTGTCCATGTCTTTCCAATGCTGTAATAGTATAAGGAGTTCACTAGGCCTGGCAGAACCTAAGCTGAGCGTCAGTAAGCTGGTTATTGTTGTGTAAGTGACACTGTGAACGACACCATCTGTTACTGACTGAAAGTGCACTAGGGCTATACTTGACAAGGTTGGATTTGTCCTGCTTGTTGTGCACAGGACATACGTGGGCAATTTTCACACTGCTGAGTTCTTGTCATTGTTGTAGCCGTGCAAGAATATCCTGGCTAGGGGCATCTCTAGTTCTGGAGAACGTGTCTTCAGTACTATTTCTGGAATGTTGTCAGGGCCCATGCTGTTTGCAGTATCCAGTGCCTTACATGTTTTTGATATAATACGGAGCAAATCGAATTGACTGAAGACTAGCATCTATGATGCTGGGGATCTAAGCAGGAGGGTAAGATGGATCAACACTTTGCCTGAAGATTCTGGCTTTCAAATTCTTCAACCTTTTCTTTTGATGAGTGGAAAGTGCAAATTTCATAAAGGTAGGACAAAGGATCTTGCACTTAGTGGTGAAGCTAGAAGAAGCAGGAGATGGTGAGATTGATTTAAGAAGACAGCTGTGTCAGAGAACTTTTGGGTTCTGTTTGCTGTATAGGATAATTGATTAGTAGTTTTGTTGCTGGTCATTGAGGCTTCATACAGCTTGATTTAGCCTAGCCAGTTATTAACATACACTTTAGAATTAGAATTAGAATCTCTACAGTGTGGGAACAGGCCCTTTTAGCCCAACAAGTCCACACTGACCCTTGGAGCATCCCACCCAGACCCAGACCCAGACCCATCCCCCTATAACCCACACACCCTTGAACACTATGGGCAATTTAGCATGGCCAATCCACCTAGCCTGCACATCTTTGGACCGTGGGAGGAAACCGGAGCACCCGGAGGAAACCCACGCAGACACGGGGAGAATGTGCAAACTCCGCACAGACAGTCACCTGAGGCTGGAATCGAACCTGGGTCCCTGGTGCTGTGAGGCTGCAGTGCTAACCACTGAGCCACCGTGCTGCCCCAAAAATATGTGCCAAAAATACTCCAGTTGACCCACCTGAGACTTGATGGCCTCAACGGACATAAGGAAATACTTTGTAATGGCTTTATAAATGATTCAGATCACTATAATAGAGAGGAGTGCCAGGATGGGAGGTAACATGCCGCAGATCGACCAGTTGGCCAAAAACACAGTATGGATAAATGGCCCTTTTTCAGATTGGATGTTGTAATGAGCAAGGTCCTGCAGGGTTCCATGGTGGGGACGTTGTACAATTTATATCAAAGGCTTTGATTAGGGGATCAAAGACATGGTGGCTAAATTTCAGATGACACAAAAAATCAAGATGACATTAAAAGGATGCAAACTGAAAAAAAGTTACTTTTTTTTAAATTTATTCACATCACTGGCTAGGCCATCATTTTACTGTCTATGATAACAAGGTGTTTCGGGCCTAGACGGAAACTTCAAGCTTTCCTGCTCCTATGATGCTGCTTGGCCTGCTGTGTTCATCCAGCTCCACACCTTGTTATCTCGGATTCTCCAGCATCTGCAGTACCTTTTATCTCTCATTTTATTGTCTATCCTTAGTTGAGTCAACCGTGTTGCTTTGGGATGGTGTCTAATGTAGGCCAGACCAAGTAAGAACAGTAGTTTCTTTCTCTAAAGGGCATTGGTGATCCCGGCAGGTTTTTCTGATAACAGACTTGGATTCATAGTCATCGTTAGACTCTTAATTTCATACTTTTAATTGAATTCAAATTCCACATCTGTTTTGGTGGGATTCAAACTCAGGTCCCCAGAACATTATCTGGGTTTCTGGATTAACAGTCCATCCACTAGGCCGTTGCCTCCCCTTAGTGAGTAGACATTTGGCAGATGGAGTATAAATGTGGGAAAGTGTGAATTATTCACTTGAAGAATAAAAAGCAGATTATCATTAAACTGAGAACAACTGCAAAATTTAAAAGTGCAGAACAGTCTGGGATTTTCTATGTATGAGTCACAAAATGTTAGTGTGCAGGCGCAACAAGTGATTAAGAAGGCTAGTGGAATGCTATCCTTAGAAGAAGAATTGAACATAAATGTAAGGTTATATATGTCCAATAATACAGGCTGTTGTGAGACCACATTGCAAATATTGTGTGCAGTTTTGTCTCCTGATTTAAGGAAAGATGTAAAAACATAGCAGTTGGTTTGTAGAATCATTAGAATTTTACAGTGCAGAGGGACAGGCATCATATCTGTACCAGCTCCTGAGAGGGCCGGCTAGTCCCATTCTCTAGCCCTACCTCTGTAGCCTTCTAAATTACCACTTTCAAATCTATATCCAGCTCTCTTCTTAAACCCCTAATGGAATCTGCTTCCACCACTCTCCCAGGCACTGCATTCCAAATTGTAACAACTGAGTAAAGAAGTTTCTTCTCATCTCCACTTCTAGTTCTCTTGCTGACAGTCTTGAAATTGCGACCCTCTCATTACTGACAGATCAAGTAATGGAAACTGAGTATCTTTCTTTACCCTGTCAAAATTGTTCATATCTTTGAACTCCTCAATAAAGTCACTTCTTAAACCTGTCTAGATTTTAAGATAGTGAATCTGGAGAATTGATACTGAAAAGTAAGGAAATGGCCGATGAACTATTTTGCATCTGTCTTCGCTGTGGAGGATACAAGTGATATCCCAGAAGCAGCTAGAAATCAGGAAATGGAAGGGAGTGAGAAACTCGAAGTTATAATTACTAGGAAAACAGTGATGAGTACATCGTCAGAGCCACAGGCTTACAAGTGCCAGGATCTTGATGGACGATGGTCTTGAAATAAGTGGCTAGTGAGATATTTGATTGCATTGGTTTTAATTTCCCAAGATTGCCTAGATTAGGGAGCATCCCAGTAGATAGGAGCACAGCAAATGTAACTTTTATTTAAATAAGGAAGGAGGTAGAATGAAGGAAAGTACATGCTAGTTAGCTTAACATCTGTCATAGTGAAAATGTTAGAAGCTGCTATTAACTGTTATAAGTTCAAGGTAACCAGGCAGAATCAACATAGTTTTCTGAAAGAAAGCTCCTGTTTAACCAATGTGTTTGAGTCCTTTATGGATACAATATATGCTGTTGTTAATGGGGAACTGATGGATGTAGATTTCCAGAACGCATTTTATAAAGTGCCACAATAAAGATTATTGCAAAAAATAAAAACTCATGGAGTAGGGGGTGTCACATTGGCATGGATAGACAATTTGCTGTAAAGTAAGCCGCAGAGAGTGGATATAAATACCTTTTCTGGTTGGCAGAATGTAACAAGTGGTGTGTCGGAGATTGGAGCTAGTACCTCAACTATTTATAACCTTCATAAATGATTTGGATGAAAAAGCTAAAAGGTGTAGTAGCCAAATTTGCTGATGATGGAAGTATAACTGGGAAAGTACGTTGTGGGGAGGCTGAAAAAAACACTGATAGGTTAAATGAGCGTGCAAAGATCTGTCAAATAGAGTATCATTTGGGAACATGAAATTTTCTGTTTTGACCTAAGATTAAAAAGGAAGCGTAGTATCCAAATGATGAAAAGTTGAAGACCTATGAGATAGAGAGATCTATATTTCCTAGTGCATGAATTGCTATAAGCTAGTATGGAGGTTAAGCGAGTAATTAGGGAACGTAATAGAATATTATCACTTGTCATAGAGGATCGTGAGTCTTTGGAACTCTTCTTCAAGTGGAAGCAAAGCCTTTGAATATTTTTAAAGCAGAGATGGACAGATCATTGCTAAACAAACGGGTAAAATAGGTGGGAATATGGGTTTGGTTACCATCGGATCAGCCATCATGTTATTAAATGGTGAAGCAAGTTTAGTGTAGGAGTGAGAAGAGAAGTCATTGAAGTGATTCTCTGGTTATGGTTGGATCATGAGCTGCTTCTATCGAAATTGAAACCTGGGACTTGGGGGGCAGAGGTAGTATGTGTGGTAAGGATTAGCTGATCTTTAAAGTGCCTGAAAGAGAAGTAAATTTGGCTGAATAATTGATTGGTATGATGGTGGAGAGAGCTTGAGAGTAACTGGGAGATGATGATAAAAGTAATTGGTTTTGCTCCAATGCAGTAGCCAAAATGTATACTTTAATTTGGGTTTCCAGATTGCTGTTTCCAAAAAAAAGTTTTTCACTTGCAGTTTAGTCTTCGAAGCCTCCTGAACTCACATGACAGGAATTCTGTGATGTGAAGCAAGCATGCACCTCTGAATTACTTAGAATCCGCTGAATATTAAATGAACAAGCATTTTAGCTGGTCAATGATATTACTATTGTACTTTGTCGTCTTTGCAATCGTGAAAGCAGCGAAAGCTTCTGAAGTTTTTACCTTATCTTGGAGTTAGGGCTGCTCAGTTGATATAGAACTTTTAAGTGACATATTGTTGGCTTTCTTAAAATAAAATACATCTTAACATGGTTTTTAGTTTGCTGTTTGTTTATATTCACAAACATGTTTTTTTAATGTGCTAAAAAGAAACTAAGAAAGTATATGGAATTTTGTCCTTGATTGTTAGAGGGATTATGCTGCAGCTGTATAGGGTGCTGGTGAGGCTACACCTAGAATGCTGTGTGCAGTTTTGGTCTCCTTACTTGAGAAAGGATGTATTGGCACTGGGGGGGGTGCAGAGGAGGCTCACCAGGTTGTTTCCAGAGTTGAGAGCGTTGGTTTATGAAGAGAGACTGAGTAGACTGGGAATTATAGGCATTGGAATTTAGAAGAATGAGGGGAGATCTAATAGAAACACAAAATTATGAAGGGAATAGATTAAGATAGCATGGAGGATGTTTTCACTGGCAGATGAAACTAGAACAAGAGGGCATAGCCTCAAAATTAGGGGGAGAAGATTTGGGACTGAATCGAGGAGGAAGTTCTTCACCCAAAGGGTTGTGAATGAGTGAAGTAGTTGAGTGTTCTTTGAATGTTTTTAAAGCTAAGATAATTTTTTTGAATAGTAAAGGGAATGAGGAGTTATGGTGAGAGGGTGGGTAAGTGGAGTTGAGACCATGAAAAGATCAGCCATGATCTTAGTGCAGGCTTGAAGGGCCAGGTGGCCTACTTCTGCTCCTGGTTCTTATGTTCTTAATATTGTGTTTAATTTTGGTTTGAATGCATGAAGTTATATAACCAAGAGTGAGCCAGACCTTGCCAGTCAGGCGCTTTCAGTAATTTTAGTAATTACAAATTCTCCAGTACACTGAATTTAAGTTATCACTGATCTGGTGGATCAGTGATAACTTAAAATCATTATCTTTAAAAATTCTCCAATACAATGTTGTTCTTATGTGTGTCTTATCCATCTTATGCTACAGGTTTCAATTATTATTGAGAACTTCATTGTCTTATATAGGTCCTCAATTACATTCAGACCTGAAGGTTGGGAGCAGTGCAATGTGTTCTAATCTTTTGGTTCATCTTGCAGGTTGGCTTAGGGTTTACAAATGTGATTATTATTACAGTTAAGTTCATTTTATACATATTACATCTTGAAGGTGCATTCCATTGCCAAAAGTAGAGATTTCGGTCAAAGCATTAGTTACTTGATGTATTCCTTCTAGGTTTGTTGATAATGGGGAGATGGCAGAGTCATTTCCTTATCGAACAAAAGCTTTGTTTGCCTTCGAAGAAATTGATGGTGTGGACGTATGTTTCTTCGGCATGCACGTGCAGGAGTACGGTTCAGATTGTCCTCCACCCAATCAGAGGTGAGCCCAATGATTCATTGGTTTTAAAAATCGCATTATTGCCTGTGTAGCAGCTGTTTTGAATGTTGCATGATTATTTGCTGCGGTGTCAGTCAGATGTCACATCATGTACTTGAGAGTGTGAGGTAAGACCATTGAGAATTTTTTTGTGAATACATATGTTTTGAGTAAAATATTTGTGTAATGGTCAATCTCATGTAAAATTGGCTCCTGACCTTTTCTCTAAAATTTTAAGTTTTAGAATCTCAACTTTGAGTTAGTGACTAAAGCTTCAGGAATTTGAGCATGCTTAGTTTATGGAGGTGTGATGGGATATGGAAGTTTATTCAAAGTTTCTTTCAAGGTTTTCAAATCATTAAGCCAATTGCTGACGAGTTGCTCCTGATGGCAAAGGGTACGTAGGTTTAAAAAATGATTCAAGTTGAAGTGAAAGCAGCTAGTTAAATAAAATTTGCATTATTTTATAAAAGATGATTATTGAGGCAGGTTTAACACCCATGGGTTCAAGAGAAAATTTGGATGGATTTCTGGGAAGGAAGAAGAGCAAGGCATAGGTGAGGGTGAACAATGAAAAAGAGGTGGATGTGCATTTAAGCTTTTCTTTTGTCCTCAATATTGTTTCTGCCTTTTCACTTCCAGTCACAGCATAGCTAGTTAATATTTATCAGTATCTTTTTCAAAGGAGCAAGGTTTTGGGTGTTTCAGATACCAGGTGAATGTTTGACTGGAAGTTATCGTGGTTTATGGACCAAATCATCATATTGTCATTGCATGCTTATTCTGCAATATACTTTTTAAGTGTGTGTTTTCTTGCTGGCAAGATCTGACTTTGTTGTGGTTACAAATTTACTACTTGAACTGGGGTCTGGTGTATAATGTTCACTGTTTTTAATATCAAAAAAGTTATGCTTGCATCTAACAATGATGTTGAGCTAAGAACCCATCAAAGAAGGATACTGTAGCTTGAAATTTTTTCTTTGCTTTTAACAATTATTCTCTTCCCTTTATTAGACGTGTGTACATATCATACCTCGACAGTGTTCATTTCTTCCGCCCTCGATGTCTGAGAACAGCTGTCTATCATGAAATCCTGATTGGGTATTTAGAATACGTAAGGAAATTGGGGTGAGTGTACACTTTGGGAAGACTGCTGTGCTCAGTGCACCAAAATCATGATCTTCAGATTCAGACACTGGTTATCTTGCATCTTGATTATTTTCACAATGCTCCTACTTGATGTTGATTGTGGCAATTTGTTTAATGAGAGGGAAACTATTGAAAGAAAAGGAAACAATACAGGAGGATGGCAATTTGTGCTTTTGACAATGCTTAATGTTAAGTAAATGCAACTAATAATTTTTCATCACATGAAATAATAGAATTCCTACAGTGTGGAAGCAGGCCATTCTGCACTTTGCATCCACACCAACTCTCTGAAAAGCAGCCCACCCAGGCCCAACCCATAACCTATCCTTGTAACCTTGCATTTCCCATGGCTAATCCATCTAACCTGCACATCTTTGGACTGTGGGAAGAAACCAGAGCAGAAACAGGGAGAATGTGCAAACTGTACACAGTCGCCTGAGGGTGGAATTGAACCCAAGTCCCTGGCGTTGAGAGGCAGCAGTGCTACCCACTGAGCCACCATGCTGCTCATACTGGATCAGTTTCAAAGAATAGAACTGTGCACCTCCTCATTGCTCCCTTGAAAGAGGGAGCAATCAGGTGTTCTAAAATTTTTTTTCTAAAATGTTGAGGTAATCTTTTGGAAGCACGGGGGCGCATGGGACATTTTCTTGCATCTTCCCTACAAGGAGACCAATCTCTGTTGCTGGGGTTTACATTGTGACCTCAATCTGAACTGTGTGCAACCACATAAAACAATTCACTGACTTTATACTTCCTATAATTTATTGTTATCCCAGATACACAGCAGGGCACATTTGGGCCTGTCCACCAAGTGAAGGTGATGATTACATTTTTCACTGCCATCCACTCGACCAGAAAATCCCTAAGCCCAAAAGGCTGCAAGAATGGTACAAGAAGATGTTGGACAAGGCAGTGGCTGAGCGAATAATACATGATTATAAGGTATTTTGCATGGAGTTCATTATTATACTAAATTCAAGTGTCCCATTGGGATGCACACCAATTCTTGTTGTAACTGCAACTTAGACTGATGTAGGAACACTCTTTTGTTCATTTGTGGAATGCTAGCTAGCTAGCATTTATTGCCCGTTCCTTGTTGCCCTTGAGAAGGTGGTCGTGGACTGCCTTCTTGAACTGCTGCAGTCTGCCTGCTGTAGGGTGACCCACAATACCGTTACGGAGGGAATTCCAGGATTTGGACCAAGCAACAGTGAAGGAATGACGATATATTACCAAGTCAGGGTGGTGAGTGGTTTAGAGGGGAACTTGCAGTTGGTGAGTGTTCCCATGTGTCTGCTGCCCTTGACTTTCTAGATGGAAATGATCATGGTCACGGTCATGGTTTGGGAAGTGCTGTCTGAGGACCTTTGAATTTCTGCAGGACATCTTGTAGATGGTACACACTGCTGTTACTGAGCATCTGTGGTGGAGGAAGTTGACGTATATGGATGTAGTGCCAATCATGCGGGCTGCTTTGTCCTGGATGGTGTCAGGCTTCTTGAGTGTTAGAGACGTACCCTTCCAGGCAAGTGGGGAATATTCCATCACACTCCTGACTTGTGCCTTGTAAATGCTGTGAGGAATCGAGGAGTGAATTGCTCGCTGCTGTATTGCTAGCCTCTGACCTGTTTTTGTAGCCACTTCTGTTTACGTGGCTAGTCCAGTTGAGTTTCTGGTCAGTGGTATCCCCAGGATATTGATCAGATCAGTGAGGTTATAAATGGAAGAGAAACTAGTCTATTAATGGAGAGGAAATGCAGTCAGAGGTCAGCATAAGGTAGAATGGGATACTGGGGTTGTAAACAATCTGTCCCAATCTAGAGAGAGACGTGAAGCAAGAAATTTGTGGCATACCAGGCATGCAGTCTGATAATGGGGCCAGAGGAAAAATTTAGAGAGGTGTCATCATTGTGCATTTGAAAACTGACTCAGTGTCTGCAAATTATCTTGGTGAGAAGCAAGTAAAGGTGAACTAACTAACTAATAAATCTTTGAAAAGGATCACGTCAGTGAAGGAGAGAATGAAACACAGCTCACAGGAAATCTAGGTCCAGACCTGGTCAACAATCAGGATGGAAGACAGTGGAAGTTTTTCTGGACATTATTTTTCCAAGGCATGGATAAGGCATTGACTGAGGAAATCAGCAATTGCAGATGTAGATTAATTGGAACAACACATTTGTGTGAATCAGTCATGAATTTGAAACTCATTTGAAACTTTACTCAGTGCCCACAAAGATAGATATGCTAGTAGCCAAGCTTCATTGTCTTTTTGTAATTTGTTTCCAAAATTTATTTTTAGCTTTTTTTTGTCACTGCAGCGCAGTTGGTTGTCATATCAAAGTAACACTCAACTGTATACTGTTAAAATTATGGAAGACCTGGCACAGTGGTAATGTGACTAGAGTAGTAATACTGAGGCCCAGGCTAATGCTGTGAAGACATGGGCTCACAGTCCACCTGACAGCTGATGTCTTGGAAATATTCAAATATAAATATGGCACATAAAGCCAGTCTCAGTAATGGTGGCTGAAACACTCATTACCTGTTGAAAAACCCATCTGGTTCACTGATGTCCTTTTGAGCAAGAACGTCTGTCATCCTTATTAGCCTATATGTGACTGCAAGGCATAGCAATTATGATTGACTCTTAAGCCTTCTCCGAAATGGCCAAGCAAACCAGTCTGTTTAAGACCAATTAAGGATTAGCAGTTGGGCTTGAACAGAGAGACCAACATTTCATGAAAGAATTTTTTAAAAAATTAATCGAGTCATTTAAAACATTTCTTTATAACAACTAAATAAAATTAAATGGCTACTACAGCTCAAGTTGAACCAATGGCTGGTGGTATATATTCCACGCGTCTGTGTGTCAACCTTGTTTCTCATTTCTAATTATTAACATTTCAAGAAGGCAGCTCACCAGTGGTTCAGTCAGGGAGGACAGTAAATAAAATTGGAATGTGCTGGAATAACTCAGCAGGTCTGACAGCATCTGTGGAGGCAAATACTAATTTTGTGTCCAGTGTTATTCTTCAGAACTTCAATAAATGCTGGCTTGACAAGCAGTGCATACATCCCATGTATGAATAAAAAAGACTTGTGTGTTCAAGTCCCATATCTGAGAAGAGTGCTGCATTGTCAGAATTAGAATGTTCTGATATGGCCCTTGGGTGGGGCTGCTGTTAGAGAGCACTACTTCCTTCAGATTGAATTGAAAACTTGCCATGAGGAGTGACACATTATTCATCTGCCCTCTCAACAATCCAGATTACCTCCATATTGTAGGATTGAACTACATTTTTGCAGTGTTTCATCTGGTGTCGATTGCTCTAATGCCCCTTTTTTTGTTATGCTCAACTTAACAATTTAGCAGCACTAGTCACTTTGAGGCTTTTTACAAACAGCTTTGAAGAAATATTGGCACTGCTAACCATTGAGTTAATTGAGTGAACAAATGATTTATTGAACCAAATACTTGTGCTGGTAAATGACAAAACAATGGCTGGGATTTTCTTCAGTTCAGATGTAGAAACTGTGGTTGATACTAAGGGTAAAATGGATTTTTTTTTCTAGATTTGAGTTTGACTTATGATCAACAGATCTGCATCATTTTATGCATCACAGCATAGTAATGCTAACTGTACCGTGTAAACTTATTGAACATATGCAGTGAATGATGCACGTGTTCTTAATGTGATTTTCAAATTTATAACTTATCAAATGGTTGTTAACTGTCAATCAGCATTAATGGGTGCATTCTCTGTGGCAATGCCTCTACCAATCAGAGTCCAGTTACCAACTAATCAGTCTCCTCTGTGCAGTGTTGGTTTTTCCCCTTGAATTTGCACTCTTATCATTAGGTACAAGACGAAAATCTTCAACAGAGTGGCATTTTTCAGCAATATTGATCTCTAATGTGCTTCCTCCTTGCAGGATATATTTAAACAGGCAACAGAGGATAGGTTGACTAGTGCAAAGGAATTGCCGTATTTTGAAGGTGACTTCTGGCCAAATGTGTTGGAGGAAAGTATTAAGGAGCTGGAGCAGGAAGAAGAGGAACGTAAGAGGGAGGAAAACAACACATCTAGTGAGAGCACGGATGTAAGTCACTGCGATTGGTCATTTGGAATTGTATTCCATTAATCAAAACAGATGCACTACATGAGCATATCCCTACAGATGTTGCGTATCATATCTAAATTGGAAAGATTGGTTTAATTTTTAGAAATCGGACAGTATTCGACCTGTCCTGCACTCAGTATTGTCTGCCATGTGGCAGTGAGATCAGAGGTGAATTGTTTCTGGACAAATGCATTTTTTAGCAGCCAGTTCAGCTAAAAGTCTGGAGCATATTTCTTTCTCAGCTGTAATTAATGGGGAAGTATCATAGAAGGAAAGTATATTCTCTTCAATTCAGTATGGACACTTGAATAATGAAAGAATACTCCTTAAGCGTGAATGCCCTGCATAGTAATGCATATTTATTGATTTTTAGTCTATTTATCACTGAAAGATGCCTCCCTATCTCAACAACTATTTCCAAACTGACAATTTTCTTATGATTTTTGAGCCTGGGTAAAATAAAGTTTTAAACAAGGTAAGTTTGTAGATTTTTTAAAAAATTGATTTCTTGGAACAACGAAATAACCCTCATTGCATTTCCATGAAACACAACATTTGAGGCGTGCCCTCCCTTGTGTTCTGAATGTGAAAGTGTACATGTTTATTCATTAAAACCTAACCTGTTGTGACGCACTTCTCCCTGATAATGTTTTCCAGATCTGGAGATGTTGCCATGTAAAGGTGAAGGAAAAATAATTGAATTACACTGTCCCTTTTAAAAACACAAGCACTTGCTGCATTCTCCTCATTTCTTCTCTCTCTCCCTCTCCCTCTCCCTCCTCCACAACCCACCCACCCAAGGCAAAAAAGACTCTTCTTAAAATCTAGCCGAAGTAGAAGCGAAAAGCAGTTTTTGGTATACCTGTCAACTGTACCTATCTAATCAGGATTTCTTGAACTGAAAATGGTATCATTTAGAAAGCGGTAATGGATATGCAAGACCCCAGCTGGCAGAATCAGCTGAATTGTCATTTCCTTTCCCATCCTGAGCACTTCCCTTTAGCTACTTTCAAGTTGAGAGAATTGGTTTTGTGTACCTTTTCAAAAAAAAAAAACCACACTTGAAGCATTGTGGTAACTGCCAAATTTACACTGAACTTTCAGGGAAAAAAGGGAGACAGCAAAAATGCAAAGAAAAAGAATAACAAGAAAACAAGCAAGAATAAGAGCAGCCTGAGCCGAGGTAACAAGAAGAAACCGGGGATGCCCAATGTGTCCAATGACCTCTCGCAAAAGCTTTATGCCACCATGGAAAAGCACAAAGAGGTACTTATTTCTTGCTCTTGTTCACTCTGAGCTGCGTAATTGATGACTTGTCTCCTTTATTGTTTTACTTATTTTATCCTGTAAACCTACTGTTATTTGGTTTCTGCAAAAGTTAGTTTGAAAATATCCTTGAAAAAGCATTAAGTCACACTGTTCTTCCCCTATCCCTTCCTCAGTTCCCTTCTTGAAGGCTTGTCTGACCCATGGCACATGGATAGAGTAAGAAGATAGACCCAACTCTACCTCAGCTGGAACAAGCATTGAACCCTGTATTGTTGGCACCAATCTGATTCCCTCCTGGGCTTGACCCCAACCTTCCTGGCTCAGTGGTTGGGATACTACCAACTGCGCCAGAAGATTTCCCCCAACCCCTTAAATTTAATAAATATCATATCATCTCAGAATGGTCAAATTCAGCAGAGCAATCAAAGGCAAACACATGTTCCATCATGCTATATGTTGCATTATTTGTGTGGAATAAGAATTTTTCCAATTCCCCCAAATATTAATTTGTAATATCTTGGTTCTGCCATAAAATAAACCTGAAGTTCATTGATGAAGCATACGGGGAGGCAATGGCCAAGTGGTGTCATCACTAGATCAGTAATCCAGGTAATGTTCTAGGGACCCAGGTTTAAATCCCGCCATGATAGATGGTGTAATTTGAATTCCATATAAATCTGGAATTAAGAGGTTAATGATGACCATGCTGATTGTTGGAAAAACTCATCTTTCACTAGTGCCCTTTAGGCAAAGCAACTGCTGTCCTGCTTTGATCTGGCCTACATGTGACACAAGACCCACAGCAATATGGGTGACTCTTAACCTGTCTCCTGGGCAATAAATGCTGGCCCTACCAATGATGCTTGTATCCCATTTTAAAATAAAACACCTCGTCGTTATATAAGCCATTAACACAGGAAGCATTGGATTGGATCTCAGATATGTGTGATGTTAGCTCATCTCAGCTGGGGCAGATACTGCACCTTTCCCAAGATTTTCATTTCTGATGGTCACTGTGTATTTTTTTTAATGATTAATGAGGATGGGAAGAAGCTGATGCCCTCATAAATTGAATATACGGTTGACGTTTAGTTCAGACAGGCACATGATGAGTAGCCTTGAGCAAGCACTCCCTGCTTCTTTAGAATTTTACATTGATTCATCATTACCTGAACAGTGAATGAAGATTGAAATGGAGACGATTGAATTAACAATTTGTTTTTGTTGAATTTCAATAGTAAGTTTATCACACGACTCTTGTGCCCACTGGCTCAAACCTCGGAGTTATGAACACTTCTGTGGTTAATTGCTGGTCACTTTTCAGGCTGTTTATATGTTTGGATCCTTTTACACTCATTTGTGAAATTCTGTGCTCCACTTCTTTTAAAAAGCACATCTGTCTAGTGTCTAGTGTAATTTATAAGTGTAGTAGTGGAAGCAACGTCTGAAGTATGGTAAAATTAATCTCTTTAAACACTAGGTGTCCAGACAAGACAAATCTGGTAGCTACTATGAATGCCGGCTACATTTTTGGATAAATTTAGGGCAGTTTTTTAAACACATTAGATGAACATCAGTTGCTAATAAGGATATTTTGGGACATGCTTTTGGATCAATTTAATAATTACTTGGATGGAAAGCCATCCTGGTAGCTGTCCTGTGTGGACCAGTGGAGTTCTGATAATTCCTATCACAAGATAAATTCTGAAGAAATTGTGATATTAAGATTTATATTTGGAAATCATGGTGAAATCTCTAGAAGGGAAAAGATTGAGAATGGTGTTTTACTTGGTTTTGATTTTAATTGTTTTATCTTTTCAATTTTACAGGTGTTTTTTGTGATCCGTCTGATCGCAGGTCCCAACTCTAACTCTTTGCCAACCATCTTGGATCCAGACCCACTCATTGCATGTGACCTGATGGATGGGCGTGATGCTTTTCTCACACTGGCAAGAGACAAACACATGGAGTTCTCTTCATTAAGAAGAGCCAAGTGGTCAACCATGTGTATGTTGGTGGAACTTCACAATCAGGGCCAGGATCGCTTTGTATATACATGTAATGAGTGCAAACACCATGTGGAGACCAGGTGGCACTGCACTGTTTGTGAGGTGTGTGCCAGTCTTAGTTTGCTATTTCTGTCCAGTATATATCAAAACAAAAGTGTGGAAATGTGTACAGAAGTATTTTCCATTCTCATATGAAGGCCTGTTAGTGCAAGCATGTTTGTCGTAGGCAAGAGGGTTATAGCTGAATCTGTGCATTGATTGGTTAATTAGCTGAATAGATTAGGAATTGAGTTTTTCTGGTTGACTTAATTGGCTCCATTTGCTCAAGTTAATAAATATGTAACCGATCAGGACCACAATCTGTAGGTGGAGGCCTTTCAGCCTGTTACTGTAACCCAGTTAGACAGTGGCTGATCCATTCCTCAGCTCCATATTCCTTAATAACATTACCTAATTACCTGTCTATTTCTCTCTCTTTATCTGAAAAAAAATCTTCCTGATTTCACTACTGAATGGCCTAGTTCTGTTCATAAAGTCAGGATGTCCACAGGAAATAGCTTATCTGTAACTATATTGTGGAATTATTTTCAACGTGTTAATTAGATCACTTCATCCTTCTAATCTCAGAGTACAAGTTTATGCAACCTGTCAGTTTACTTTGACCCTTTCAAACTCTGTTGTAAATATATACCAAGTATTTAAGTTATATTCTAAGAATGAATTGCTAAGTAAGCTTAAGGTAGCAACTTTCAAGATTTAGACAAATGTTGGAACTAATTATTTCTAATTTTGCTTTCCCTAGGATTATGACCTTTGTGTCAACTGCTTTAACACTAAGGGGCATGAGCACAAGATGGAGAAACTAGGCCTGGGTTTGGATGATGAGAGTAATGCACAAGGGTCAGAAGCCAGCACTGGGGATTCAAGGCGTCTCAGCATCCAGCGCTGCATTCAGTCACTGGTCCATGCCTGCCAGTGTCGCAATGCCAACTGTTCTTTGCCTTCCTGCCAGAAGATGAAGAGGGTAGTCCAGCACACCAAGGGGTGCAAACGCAAGACCAATGGTGGCTGCCCAATCTGCAAGCAGCTTATTGCACTCTGTTGCTACCACGCTAAGCACTGCCAAGAAACCAAGTGTCCTGTGCCGTTTTGTCTCAATATCAAGCACAAGCTTCGTCAGCAACAGCTACAGCACCGTCTACAGCAAGCCCAGATGCTACGCAGGAGGATGGCCACAATGCAGCGTGGAGGTGTAGGACAGCAAAGTTTGCCATCTCCAAGTGGCACTGCGCCCACTACACCAACAGGGCAACAACCAAGTACCCCACAGACTCCTCAGCCCCAACCCCCAGCTCAACCGCAGCCACAGCCCCAGCCACAGCCCCAGCCACCGCCACCAACCAATATGCCTTCCTACAGCAATATGGCAAGAAGTCAACCACAAGCTCCTCTACCGCAAGGCAAGCCAGCTGGACCGGTGGTATCTGCTGCCCAAGTTGCACCTCCTACTCAACAGCCACCACCAGCTGCTGTGGAAATGGCCATGCAGATTCAAAGAGCAGCTGATGCCCAGCGACTGATGGCGCAGCAGCAGTCTTTTCAAAGGCCTGGAGTAATGAATCCTCATGTAGCACCCATGAATCAAATGGCTGGAATGAACATGAATCCACAGCAATCACAGAGAGGCCCCACCCATACAGATCAGGGAATGGGGCCAGCTAATATGCAACAGGCACAGTGGGGACAAGCTGGAATGGCCCAGACTCAGCAACATCCACAGGGAATGCAGCGACCAGTCATGCAGATGAACCAACAAGCACTGCAAATTAACATGCAGCCCCAGCCACCACCGCCCATGTGCCCAGTTGCATCAGGTGTGCCTCAACCTAACAGAGGTACCATTCCCCAAGGAGCCCTGCAAGATTTACTGCGGACACTGAGGTCTCCAAGCTCCCCCATGCAGCAGCAGCAAGTACTCGCTATTCTCCGCTCTAACCCCCAGCTCATGGCTGCTTTCATCAAGCAAAGGGCAGCTAGATATCAAGGAGGCCAAGGTCAGCCAAGTATGCAGGGTCAGCCTGGGATGCAACCACAGCCTGGAATGCAGTCTCAACCAGGCCTTCAAGGGCAGCAGGGCATGCATGGCAACCCAGGTATGCAGAACATGAGCCCCATGCAGCCTGGTGCTCAACGGCCTAACATGCCTCAGCAGCAACAGCAGCAGCAGCAGCAACAAAGCATGGGTGGGATGAATGCACAGGGACAGACCATGAACATGAATCACCCCACTATGAACTCCAACTTCCGGGAGCTTTTGATGCGACGGCAGCTCATGCAACAGAAACAGCAGCAACAGCAGCCAACCCCCAGCATGAGTGCTGGAATGGCTAACCAATTTCAACAACCTCAAGGATCTGCTTATCCCATGCAACAGCAGCAGCAACAACAGAGGATACAGCATCATATTCCCATGCAGCAGGGAACCATGGGACAAGTGGGACAACCGATGGGACAGATGAGCCAGCTTCCACAAGCGGGAATGGGGGCAGAGGGCAGTTCCAGTCTCCATCAGGCCCTCCATCAGCGAATCCTGCAGCAGCAGCAACAGCAGATGGGTTCTCCTGCCCAGTCCAATTCCATGAGTCCACAGCAACACATGCTCCCTGGCCAGGCCCAGTCACCTCATCTCCAGGGCCAGCACCCATCCTCCCTCAGTAACCAGGTGCGGTCCCCACAGCCCGTGCCTTCCCCACGCCCGCAATCCCAGCCACCTCATTCCAGCCCGTCACCCAGGATGCAGCCTCAACCATCTCCGCATCATGTCTCGCCACAGACTAATTCGCCACATCCAGGAATGGTAGCTGCCCAGGGAAACCCCATGGATCAAGGACACTTTGCTGCTCCGGACCAGAGTGCAATGCTTTCTCAACTTGCTAACCCTGGAATGGCAGGCTTACATGGTGCCGCCAGTGACCTTGGATTGGGTTCTGACAACCCGGACTTAACAGGCACAAACATTAATCACAATACACTAGACATCTTGTAGCATTTTGGGAGCAAATTCTCATTTTTCGTCTTTACTTAGGGTTTTTTGTACTGAAAAACAATTTTGAAATTTCTAGGGAGGACTATTTTCCCAGAATTCACTGAACTGCAACTTATTGAGAAAAAAAACTGAGGGATGATATTATACAAAGAATATATTTTTTGTTATGACTGGTGAATAGCCAGTCCCTTTTTTTTTGTTTTCCTGTTCTGTTGTTTCAATTGCAAATAGCCCATACCAACATTTTTTAAGAGAAGGAGAGTTGAATTCATATTTTTATTTTCTAACTTCAGAAAATCTTGTAAGCATTTGTTCATTAACACGAAGCATTTCACAGAAGAGAAAAAAAAACAGCCTGTGCTACAGTATACATCTGTTTTTTTTTGACAGCAAAGGATTACGATACCTCCTTGCGTATCCCTTCTTCCCTTAACTTTTTTCCACTTCAATACAAGGGTTTGAACAGAAATTTCGAAGTATTAATAATTTGTACAGGTAGAATGAGAGACTATTGCACAAACTGGCAGCTGCCAAAACGTCCTGCGGATGTAGAATATTGTGGGGGGGGGGGTTTCAGTTTAATGGTGAACATTTTACTTTTTATTTTATTTTTTTTGGTGCAACTATCGAAGGATCCTTTAAAGAGACTGTGTGGCTGATTTTATTGAACACATCCCTTGGTTTTTCCTCTTTCAGACTTCTGTGTAAAACTTGAAAAATGGGCAAACAGTAAAAAAGAAAAACCTATCCAGAAACGTGTAAATCATGCAATTTATTGATAATTACTTATAAATATGAACTTTGGATCACTGTATAGACTGCTACAATTGATTTTTTTCTTATTTACCATATTGTTGAATAAACTGTGTGCAACAGCGACACTGCCTATTTTTAATGAATGCTCCCAACATATTTTGGTGCTTGACAAAAGAAAGCAAAATAAAATTGGGTTTCCCTTTTGGTGGTCAGGTTTCTCGCAATATGGTAGTGTTGGTGGGCTGTATGCATTTTGGGCCGGTGATCTGTGAATCTTTTAAGTAGAAAATTTTAAGTGGGCTAAAGGCTGCAGGTGCTACCAAAATAATTACTTGTATTAATGTAGCACAATAAACTTCCCAAGATGCCTTGCAGGAGTGTTATAAACAAAAATGGAATGCTGAACAATTGTGGCAGAAAGCCTGGTCAAAGAGAGTGGTTTTAAGGAGTATATTAAATGAAGAAGCATCCTGTGAGAGGATACGTGAGGAATTTTCAGCATGTAGGGTCCTGCTTGTTTTGGTACCGGTGATGGAATGATTTTAATATCGGGGTGCTCAAGTGGCCAATCTGATAAAAGCACAGATATCTCCAAGCTTTGTGAGGTCAAAGGAAATTATAGAATAAGGGTGAGGCCAGAGAAGGATAGAAAACAAGGCTAAGAATTTTAAAACTTAAGTACTGCATAAGTTGCCATCAGTGTAGCAAATGGGACTCTGTGCGAGTGAGAACAAAGGCAGCAGAGTTGTGGATTACATTAATTTTTATGGAGAGTAGAATGTGGGATGCAAGCCAACAAAGAACTGGTTTAGTCAGATATGGAGGAAACGAAGTCCCGGATGAGAGTTCCAGCACATGGGTTGCGGCAGCAGCAGAGCCAGGTGATGAGATGGGAGTCCGTGTTCTTAGTGTTAGTGTGGATATGTGCTGAGGAGGTAATCTTGGGGTTACATGTGACACCGAAGGTTGCACTCCGTCTTCGAATGGCATTGTGTACCCCATCATTCTAAAGGAAACATTACTTCATTTAATATTCCACCTGTTCCCCAAGTGTGTTGGAGTTCCTTTATTAGATTCAAGAATTGTTTTACCCGTGTTTACGGAAAAGAAATGGCCATAGATTCGGTTGACGGAAGTAGAAAATCATTTTAAACCAGTGGCCTCACCACCTGAAATGAAAAAAAAATCGAACAATTAGAGATCTTTTTGCTTGTAAATTTCCAACTTTGCACAATTGATAACCCATTCACCTTGAGTTGGAAAAGTTGAGAATTCATAATTAGGTAGTTTCCAGCACTGTTGGAGGTGCTGTAATGCCAATGCTTTATGCAGGTGAATGCAAAAGATGTCCAGGCACCATTTGAAGAAAATGTACTTGGTTTCTTTGTATTCATGCCTCTGCCTACACCACTAAAACATCCACTAACTTGCTAGGTATGGGTTTGTACTGTGCGATGTTGAGATTTAAAAGTCATCCGTTGGTTGTGAGGTGCTCCTGAAAATGTGATCAGGTGCTATATGAAAAACATTTTTGCTTAATGTTTTCTCAATTGTTCAGAGGTTAATTACTGTTTTGTGACATGGAGCTTGGAGCAATTAATCAGCCTGAATTGACAGCCAGAGTTGAACTGATGCTGGCCAAAAAAACCTAGATAATTGCGTTCAGTAACTCCTCTGGTATCATAAGCTTGCATCCAGCAGTGAAAGAAGAATCTTGGATTGGAAGCCTGAATTACAAGCTTGAAGCAAAGGTTGAGATGAGAGGCCACAGTGAAGAAGGAGTGAGTTGTGCCAACCAAAACTTTCCAGCCAGCAACAAAGTCACTGATGATATTAATAATCATGACAAAGCTCACTGGAGTGAGTCTTAGTTTGGATGAGATTCTGGTGTCACTGTTGGTGCCCTGAGAAATTATCAGACGGAGTTTCTGTCCCTCTTTTCTGTGGCAGTAATATAACTTTCCAGGCACAACTGGAGTTGAAATTTCCAAAATGATCTTTGTACTGATTTTTATTCCTTTGTTCAAGTTTATATCCGGTGTCATCCCGTTACTGCTTCATACCTTCCATGTGGTTGTAAACCCTCTTTCTCCTACCTACTGGGAAAGTATCCAAATTTGTCATCTGTGCTTCTTAACTCTCTACCCAGAATGTGCACTGTTATGAGCTCAACACCACCATATGAATGGTTTTGTTGATGATCCTAACCTAAATTCCATAATGTAAAGGCAGTTTGTTGTAATGCTCAAACAGTGTTGGGGCCAGTCATATTTCCTGCATTACAACGGTGAATTCAAAAATTCAAAGCTGCAAAGTGCTTTGAGACATCTTGTGTCTGTGAAAAATGCAGTATAAAAGGAGGAGTTTATTAGACTATTCCAACATAATGCTGATCCCATGCTGAGTTGTGGTTGCCCTTGACATTTTTAATAAAATTAATTATTGCAGCACACATATGGGAGATTCTGATTTAAGAGCATTGTGTTTCTCGAGGCAGAAAATTGCAAGGCATAAAGGAAAGTAGTGGAGTAGGACAAACTGAATAGCTGTTCCAAAGAGCTAGAAAGGGCCAAATTGCTGCTTGTTGTATAAGATTCTATGATTTAAGCTCAATAATTACCAAAAGTATTTTGCGATATCTTTGCAGATGTATCAGTGCTTCTCTCTCAGCCTCTGATTGCATCCTTGCATGTATACCATAAGCCTGATTAGTCCAGTAATGGCTCTGAAATCGCATTGTTGTCGTCATGTTAAAGCTGAGCTACTGACCATGATTGGTGGCCACTAGAGTTTCTACTTCGAAGAGAATCAGGTTACAGGTATTCCTGCTAAACTGTAGTCCCACGTGGCACTGTATGCCTTAAGCTCAAGTTTATTTGAGGTGTTATATCTTGCATTTAGCTTGTTGTAGACTGCTTATTGTCTGCCATCCTGTCTGATTCCACTCCACCACTTTCTCATGTTTTCCGCCTAAAAACAGATCCTGAATCCACCCCAGTACTGTCAATGTCACTCATTTCACGTCAACCATCCTGTTAAATGCACCAACCAGCAACCCCCTCCCCTCAAAACAGTTAGTGTTCCTTCTCTCCATCGCACAACTGACCATGAAATCTGACATGTTCTTTGTGACCTTTTCTTACTGAATTATATTTTACTCCTGTTTGTCTCTCCAATCCTTTGAGCAATTCAGTTCTCCTCTTTAATCATGCTGGTGTATCCCACTCCTAAGTAGTTGTACTTAAAACTCTTTAGAAAGATGGAGATTGTTCACTCCACTTTGATATTCATTCCTAGTTTCAACAGTTTGTAATGTTCAATGCATGTTCTCAAGATCTGGTGAATTATTAGACTGAGGTAAGCCCCTACCAACTGAACAAAGCAGAGACTGTGTTGTACGTTTAAGTCCCACTGCAGGGCATGAGTGCATTATCACTAGCATTTTGTGCATTTATAAAGGGATGCTGCATTATCTGAGCTGCTCTCCTTTTGATACTGTTCATCATCGCAAAGAGCTCACAAACAGCAAACTGCATAAATTTGCCGGCACGATTTCTACAACAGAGCAGTAGGTGCATTCCACATGTACTTTGGTTGTAAGACACTTTAGAAAGATCCAAGGGTGTAAAACCTGCTATAATACTGTCCGTACTTAGATTTCCTGAACATCCAAGTCTTCCTTTGAATTTCCAGTCGAGCACAAAAAAGCTAAATTTGAAGGTATGTGGTATATTGCACTCTGTAATTATGAGTTATCAAACTGCAATAAATAACATTGTTAGAGGAAAACCAGGAAATCCGTTCTGAACATTGAGAGAAATAGTTTTTAAATTAGAGTTGGATCTTGAAGATGGGGATGCTGGTAAAAGCTAACGTTTAATAATATCATGGCTGATCTGATTATGGTCTTGCTCCACTTTCTTGACTGCACCCCACCCACCCTTGCCTGCCTTATTGAAGAAAATATCAATCTCCTCAGTCTTGAATAAATTTCAAAAACCCAACCTCCACTACCTGGGGCAGGGAATTCCACATTCTAACGACCCTCAGGGGTTGCGGGGAGAGCGCGGGTGTGGAACTCTCACCCCTACCTTAAAAGGGAAACCACTTAAACTGTCACTAAGAATCTTTAGCACTGTTGACTCTATATTCCTGAATACTATTGGCTAATAAAAATCTATTCCGCTCTCGTTTTAATTGACAGTAACTGCTGTTTTTTGTGGAAGAGTTCCATACTGTGCTGGCCTTTGTGAAGAAGTGTCACCTAATTGTTCATGCTCTCTGGTTTTGATTTTAAGCTGTTATCTCCTTGCCCTAGAGGCCCCTCAACTAGCTGATTTTATTATATATATAATATAATATAAATAAATAACATAATCCCCACAGTGTGGCAACAAGCCATTCAACCCATAACTCCACACTGACACTCTGAAGAGCATCCCACCCACCACATACCTCTACCCTCTATCGAGAACCCTGCATTTCCATTGGCTAATACACCTAACCTATACATCCCTGAACACTGGGTAATTTAGGATGGCCAATCTACCTAACTTGCTCATCTTTCCTCCCATCCGCTGTCCTGATTCTGTTCTAGATCTCAAAAAGTTCAAGTCTTCCCTTAATCAATCTGTGTTCTATGTGTTATGTAGTCTCCTCATAATTTAATCCTTGGAACGCTGATGATATTTGGCTGAATGGGATAATTCCTTTTGGTTGTGCTAGAATATTTTACAAGTATTGCCTGCCATCACAGCAACTGCATCTTCCCCTTACCATACAGAGGTCTTCTGGAAATGATCACTGAAGCTTAAGATAATACAACACAGTGCAATGATTGCATCTATGTTACAAATGAAAAAGATCTCTTTCTGAAAAGCCTGGTATTGGAAAGGGGAGTTTCCTCACCTCACCTCACCTCACCCTCCTCCACACACACACACACACACACACACACAAACAAACAATGTATAATATATAAGTTGAAGTGTATGTAGGGGAACCTAAGTAAGCATGGGACAAATGAAAACACAAATTGCTGGAGAAACAGCAGGTCTGACAGCATCTGTAGACAGAAAACAGGCCATGTATTGAGTCTAGTGACCCTTCAGAACTGAATAAGAGTTGGTAATCTCAATCAGTTATGGACCCAATGTTTAAAATATACCACATTAGGTTAATTTGAATTGTCCAAATATCACTCATTACCCAGGTCTTCCTTAAAACACTGCAATTGCTAGACTTCAAAAGCGACATGCATTATAGTGTGTGCAGAAAGAAAGGAAATATGATGCACGATTAGATTAAGCATACTGTCTAAAGCAGGTGTTTTTGACCTTTTTTTGTGTCTGGGATCACATTTCCAATTTTATTCTCACTGGAGTTGATGAGCACATTTTGGAATGATATGGATAATTATAAGGTTCTTAGACAACTTTAACCTTGTTTTGAAAATATAAGACATGAACAAAACGTCAAAGCAATAAATTGATCATTTTAAAAATGAATAATAATATCACAGTTAAAAAGTGCTAAGCTCAGCTAACTTTTCTCTTTGAGTGGGACTAGTGTGTGAATCTGGGCCCGAGGTTGTGTGCAGGGTGCCAAGCCCGAGTTAAGGCATTGGTCTTAATTAATGCTGCCTTTGTGTTTGCCTCGCAGTGCACACTCTGAGCTAGCCTTGGTGGAATGCAAATGAAATTAAGGGGTTGGAAGTAAGTTGTCTTTCAGTCTGGGTCTGGATAGGTTTTTGAAGAAATGGAGGGCCTTTCTAAAAGGAAAGCAAATAGGTAATCTTGCGAAGATAACAAGGTGTAGAGGTGGATGGACACAGCAGGCCAAGCAGCATCAGAGCAGCAGGAAAGCTGACGTTTCGGGTCGAGACCCTCATTTCTGAAGAAGGGTCCAGACCTGAAACATCAGCTTTCCTGCTCCTCTGATGCTGCTTGGCCTGCTGTGTTCATCCAGCTCTACACCTTATTATCTCAAATTCTCTAGCATCAGCAGTTCCTACTATCTCTGTAGATAATCTTGCTGGTGTATCATGTACCAAATTTGCTGATTAAATAAAAAGTGTGCTTTTAAATGACTGTAGATTTCCCTAATATTTTATCCCAAATTATTGAAGAAAAACATTGAACTTGGGCCAGTTTGCATTCTGTTGCTCAATTGATTGGTTGACTGGCTTTGAATTTTAATATTGTTTGAAGATTCCATTCGCCTTTTAGGCTAAGAGCAAGATACAGAAAGGACACGTACTCTGAACATCTCAGCCTTCTGTAGCAAATGTAGACAAGAATACATTTGTACATATATAATGAGTGCATATATGTACATTTGAATTGCTCTTTAGACAAAAATAGCTGGGTTTACAAACAGAGGTAATAGCCCCTTAATCTGTTGTGATGATACTATTTGAGAATAAACATGATGATTGGAATTCTCAAGTACCATACGTTCACATCAAAGGTTTAAAGCAGCATTCTCACGTGGAGCTTAACCAACCCACAACTTTCTGACGCAGAGAAAAGTGCTCTCTATTGTGTCAAAGCTGACTTCCAGATCTTCTCGAGTGTGATTTGGGCGAAGTCAGGATGGTAGTACATAGCATAAAATTTAACACTATATGTTATGAACCAATTTTCTAAAAAATGATGCAATTTAAAGCCTGATAGCTATTTGAAATGTGCAACTAGGAATGGTAGCAGAACTGAAATATTTACTGATCATTCAAAATAAGAGCATCATGCCTAGGAGCAGGATTAGGTCAGACGGTCTCGTTGAGCATGCTCCTCCATTCAATAAGATCATAGCTGATCACCAGCTTCAACTTGATTTTTCCTGCTCTATCTAACCTACCTACTTCCCAAACATATTTCAATCACAGTCTCGAATCTACAGCCTCAAAGGTGGAAAATTCCAAATAAACATAAAATTGGAAGAAATTTCCCCTCATCTTATCTCAGTTCATAGACTCATGCCTGAAGAAACCACCTGCAGTTTCTACTAGCCGGTCTTCAGTTGAAGCTTTCTTCTGTTGAAATAATTCTAGCCATTGTACTCTCACATTGCTATTTTTAGGCCTAGAGTATTTAAAAAATTTGGATCACTTACATCAAGGCAAGCATCAGTTTTTTTTTAGGAGCTGTAAAGTAACAACTTTTACTTTGTTTCCATTATTATCTTTGAAATCAGAGCTTTTAATTTTTGTTTGAATTGTTGAAAGTAAAAGGAGTCATCACACTTTTAAGTATTTGAAATAAACTTTAGAATTAGATTTTATTGTCAAGCGTACTCCAGTATATGAAAACAGGAGTACAATGAAAAGTGTACAAAGCTGTCATTCTCTGGTGCCATTTTGGTTTAAAAAAAATTATAAGTAACAACACAAATAAAAGAAATAGAACCAAAAGGAAAGAAAAAAGTCCAAATCTAAAGAACACTTTAATTAGGTTTAAAAGTAAACATGGTATCCTTGATGGCTGGGCATTTCGTAATACTGTTTCTATCCACTTTCTGCATTGTAGTAACATTGACAGAATCAATTCATTTCTGAAGACGGGTCCAGACCCAAAATGGCAGCTTTCCTGCTCCTCTGCTGCTGCCTGGCCTGCTGTGTTCATCCAGCTCTACACCTTGTTATCTCAGATTCTCCAGCATCAGCAGTTCCTACTACCCCCAAAATTTAAGCAAGTTTTAGTTCAGCCACATAAAGCTCTAGTTAGACCGCATCAGAAGTACCAGTTTCAGTGCTGCAGACTTCACCTGAGCAAGGGTGCCTTGGTCTCAGAAGGAACGCAGAGTAGATGGCCCAGAACGTTAACAGGTCTCCAAGGATTAGATTAGGAAGAAACAGACACATTGGAGTAGAAGTAGGCCATTCGGCCTCTCTAGCCTGTTCCACTATTCTAGATCATGGCTGATTATCTACCCCAGTACCATTTTATCTCCATATCCCTTAATGTGAGTAATTTAGAAATTTATTGATTGCTGTCTTGAATGACTGAGCCTTTGGGGTAGAGAATTTCAAAGATACACCACCCTTTGAGGGAAGAAATTCCACATTGCCTAAGTCCTAAAGGGCCTGACCTAATCCTGAGTCTGTGACCCCTGGTTGTAGATTCTTGCTCCACCCCCACCAGTCAGGGGAAGCAACCCCTTTGCATCCACCCTGGTTAGCCGTAGGAGGGGTTAGATGCGTGATGCAGGTATGCCCTGCAATATGGAAGGTTAGGGGTAATTCGAATGAGCACTTGGAAAGGAATTGATTAGGTAGATTGAGAATGGCTTTTTTTCAGCAGTAACATAACCTTAAAACCAGAGCAGGCCATTCTCAACAACAGTGGTAGGGAATGGAAATCTTTAGTAAAGAAAGCAATGGATGTGAGACCAAATCTGAGACCACTAGAATTTTTTGTACTTAAGGCTATGAAAGGAAACTGAGCTAAAACAAATGGAAGGAGTTCAGATACAAGTTAGCCAGGATACTGTTAGCCATGATACAGGTTGAAATAACTCCACAGAGGCTGGTATCCCATCACCAAGTCACCCTTTACTTCCACATGGAAAGTACTTCACACTGATCCAACTCCCTCATAGCCAGCTCTCAGAGTAAACAGGATGTCAGACACTCCTGTTCTTGTCTGTCAGCCAGGGGTCCCTGATTGGATCAGATTAACAGCCCCACAGGGAACTCATTCTATGAGAGCCACCTGGTTGACCTTGTTATAATCACTACACAGTTTAGCCCTGATTCAGGTTAGCCCTGATTCAAGTTAGCCTGGATACAGGTTAGCCCTGATTCAGGTTAGCCAGGATACAGGTTAGCCCTGATTCA
>JAHRHZ010000008.1:3214633-3270215 GCA_024137785.1 Ginglymostoma cirratum | reverse complement strand
GGATTTTCTACAGGCGTTGGGAGTGAGCGATGAGGTGGGTATTTTGTGCAGGGGTTGGGAGTGAGTGGGTGGGGTGGAGATTTTGTACAGGGGTTGAGAGTGAGGGGGTGAGGTGGGGTGTTTGTACAGGGATGAGAGTGAGGGAGTGGGGTTGGGGATTTTGTACAGGGGTTGGGAGTGAGGGGGTGGGGGTTTTGTACAGGGGTTGGGAGTGAGGGTTTTGTACAGGGGATGGGAGTGAGGGGTGAGGTATGGGTTTGCACAGGGGATGGGAGTGAGTGGGGATTTTGTACAGGGGTTGGAGTGGGGATTTTGTACAAGGGTGGGTAGTGAGAGGGTGAGGATTTTGTGCAGGGGTTGGGAGTGAGGGGGTGGGGTCGGGGATATTGTACAGGGGTGGGTGTGAGTGGTTTGCAGTGAGGGGGTGGGGGTGGTTGTGTGCGGATGAGAACTGGTCCTGGGTGAGGGGGGTGGGGCCGAATACCGGAGAAAGGCGCAAAGCTGCAGCTTGCAGGAAGCCGGAGTGTAGCTGTGTGCAATCGAAACCAGCCAGAGCCGATCCACAGAACTGGATACAGTGTGATTTGTCACACATACACACACACACACAAAAGCAAATGGTCATTACACACACACACACAACCAAACGTTCAAGCCTAATCAGGAAATGCATCAGATTTGACTTGCGCCATGTTACCAGCGCATTGCTGCATTCACTCTGCCCCACTTTGGAGAGTTGTTCTGTTTCAATATTAAAGTTGGGGGAGCAGTTGGGGATGGGGATGAGAGACACAGAGATTCTTGTTTAGAGACCACTGCCTGCTCCTTAAGTCTTACTGTTCTTTGCAGGCAATTGAAACTAGTTCGTCTCTGCTGGGGAATTTGCGAATTCAGTGATTAAAAACTAAAGTCTGGATTTCATTTTGAGCCGCATTCAGGAATGGAGCACATGTACAAACCATTTTCACTCAGTAATATTACATTACATTTCTAGTGGGTATATCTGTGCTGGAGAAGGGAGTGCTGAACAATCAATATTCACAAGAGCCAAAGTCAAAAATCACACTACACCAGATTATTGTCCAACAGGTTTATTTGAAAACATAAGCTTTTGGAGCCTCAGTTCTTCTTCAGGTGTTGTTGAGAGAGGTCGTATCAGACACAGCATTTATAAGTAAAAGATGGAAGTGCTACACCACTGCTGAAGATGTACTAAACAAACCTAAGATACTGTTAAATCTTTAATCAGCTAGAAGGTTTTAATTGATTAATGTGTAAATGTAAATCCCCAAATTCCTTTCAAGTCATGGTCCTGAGAGAACTAAAGGTTTTATCAGTGTAAAGAGGTGACATTTTACATCATCGACACACACAAAAGCCATTTCAACTCCTTAAATTATGAAGGTTTCAAATAAAGCTATTTAATGATCGTAAGATGACTGCATTCCAGAGTAAATCATGGGGCAGTAATGTGGGGAGTTCAGGGGCCGAAAGAAAACAGAAACCGAGGAATAAATTATTGCAACAGTAGTTACAGCAGGAAGCGGCCTATAATGATGGAAAGAGGGAGGGTCCTGGAAACAGTTGCCAAGTAAAATGCAGAGAAGACATAAGGAGTCGATAAACGAGTGACATAAGGATGTGTAAAAGAAACTTGTATTTATATAGCTCCTTCTAGGACCAAAGAATAGGAGCAGAGAGAGTTTTAACAGTAAAGTCCTTAGATTTACACAATGCTAGATGTGCACAAAGTGAATTGAGAGGTACCCAAGGATAGGACTGCGATAAGGAGGAATTTCACTCTCTGAGGGTTGTGAGTCTTTGGAACTCCTTACCACAGAGAGCTGTGGGGACAGACTTCTTGAGTTTAATTAAGGCTGAGGTAGATTCTTGATCAGTTGGGGAATCGAGGGTTATGGGGAAAACACAGAAATGTGGATGTGAGGAATGTCAGATCAGCCATGATCCTATTTAATTGAGAAACAGGCTTGAGGGACCAACCGGGCTACTCATAGATTCATACAGTGCAGAAAAGGCCCTTCAGCCCATCGAGTCTGCACCAACGTAACCACAACTAAAGGTGTGCTAATCCCAATTTCCTGCATTTATCCTTGAATGTTATGATACTTGAAGAGCTTGTCCAAATATTTTTTAAAGGTTGTGAGGTTTCTGGCTTCCACTACCTTCCCAGGCAGTGCATTCCAGATTCTCACCACCTGTTGAGTGAAAAAGCTTTTTCCCCAAATCTGCTCTGAATCTCTTGCCTTTTACCATAAAACTATGCCCTCTCATGATTAAACTCTCAACCAAGGGGAACAGCTGGTCTCTATCCACCCTGTCCATACTCCACATAATCTTATACACCTGAATCATGACCCTCTCAGTCTTCTTTGCGCTATAAGAAAACAATCAAATCTATCTAGTGTCTCCTTATAGCTCAATTTCTCCATTCCAGATAGAATCTCCTCTGTACCTCCTTTCTGTAGTGATGTGACCAGAACTGCACACAGAACTCCAGCTGTGTCCCTTATGCCTTTATAATTATCCTATTCACATGATTTGCTGACTTCAGGGATCTATGAATAATTACCTCAAGATCCCCCTGTTTCTATAAGCTACCCAGTGTCCTGCCATTTATTAATACTCCCTCATCTTGTTTCTTCTTCCAAAGTGCATCACCTCGCACTCATCAGGGTTAAATACCATCTGCCACCAGTTTGCTCATCTGATCAACTATATATGTCTTCTTGTAACCTACAACCATCTTCTTCGCTATTAACTACTCTACCAATCTCGGTGTTATCTACAAACTTGCTTAACATTCCCCCGCATTTTCATCGATATCATTTATGTGTATAACGTACAGTAACAGTCCTTTTAGTGCACCAGTGGACACCAGCCTCTGGTCACTCAACCAGCCTTCTACCCCTATCCTTTGTGTCCTATAACTAAACTAGCTTCTGATCTGTCCCATCAGGTTTCCCTCAATTCCATGTGCTTTAATCATCTCAATCAGTCTCCTATTTAGGACCTTGTCAAAAGCTTTGTTAAAATCCATATAAACTACATCAACTGAACTTCCCACATCCACAGATATGATCATGTTTTCAAAAAAATTCTAACAAATTTGTTAGGCACAATCTCCCTCCGACAAAGCCACGCTGACTATCCCTAACTAATCCACGCCTTTCCAAGTCAGTATTAATTCACTCCTTCAGAATTTGTTCCAGTAGTTTCCCTATTACTGATGTAAGACTCACTGGTCTGTAACTTCCTAGTTCATCTCTACTACCCTTCTTGAAAAGTGGAGTCACATTAGCCATCCTCTAGTCCTCTGGCACTTCCCCCGTGCCCAGAGAGGAATTTGTGTCAGAGCCCCTGCAATTCATCTGAGCCAGGGAATTCATCTATTTTTAAGCCCAACAGAGCTCCAATATCTCCCCATTTCCTAGGGTTCCTCACAGGCCCATTTCCTGAATTCTGTACCTGCATTCTCTTATTCCAGAGTGGAGACTAAAGAGAAGTATTCATTTTGATATCCTGCAACTTCATGCACAGGATGCCCCTAATGGGCCTCACTCTTTCTCTAGTTAATGCCTTCCCTTTAATATATTTATAAAATGTCTTAGGGGATTGTCCCTAATCCTGTTTGCAAGTCCTTTTGCATTCCCCCCCACTTTTTGCTTTTTTAATTGCTTTATTACTCCTGTTCCTATTTCTCATGGTCACCTATTAAGAAAACCATATTTTCTCTACTGAGTAGGCCCTGGGAGTAGAATTTATTTTTTATTCATTCTTGGGACCTGCTGAGCATCTCTGGCTGGGCCACTATTTGGTCTCTTCCCTTGGGGCATTGACTGGACAGATGCAGAGAGGTTATAGGAGAGACAAGGACCAGAGAGAATAATCTCAGAGTAATCAGTCACCGCTTATGATGAGGGGTTTCTTCTCTCAGAATGAATGTGTGGAATTCTTTACTGTAGAAGGCTATCGAGGCTGGGTCATTAAATATAGTCAAGGCTGAGGTAGACAGATTTTTAATCAGTAATAGGATCAGGGCTATGGGGGAAAGTAAAATTGACAGTTATTAGATCAGCAATGATCTCATTCAATAGCAGAGCCAAATAGCCTACTTCTTTCCTATGTTATATGGCCTTATTTGCCCTGGAGGAAGTGAGCTGCTTTCTTGAACTATTGCAGTCCTTGTGGTGTGAGTACAGGCATGATGTTTTCAGTGAATTATTTGGATACAACTGGTTGGCTTACTGTCATTTCAGAGCTTGTTTATAAGGATTAAGCATTGGCCAGACCTGGTAAGAGTGTGAAATTACCTCCCCTTTGAGACAATGAATGGGGTATTTTCATGATCATTAATAATGAGACCAGTAGCATTTTATTTCACATTTATTAATGAATTAAACATATCTGCAGTGGTGGGATTTGAATCCATACTTCCAGTTAGTGCAATATGCTAGATGGTTAATTGAACACCAAAGTGATATTATACCTCCGTGATGGCATCCATTTAATGGCTGATGTTAGTTGACACCCTTTGGGATTGAGGAGTTTAGTTCAGTTTGACTGCTGTAACTCACATCAGGGCAATTTGGCTGCTGGGGACAGGGGTCAACATCAAATGAGTGGATGGATTCTTCTTGCAAACATACACCATTATTCCAAATGCTCCTTTTAGTTGGCTCAGTCAAATATCCTGGTTTGTTTTAACCCATTGCGTCATTAGCATGATCCAAGTTCATTGAATTTAATAGGGATCTGTATCTCTTTTAAAGAAATGGATATACAGAGGTTGTGGGCATAGGATTGCTGTGTTATGGTGAGGTTTACCTCAGAGATTTTGAAAATGGTTTTGAGTGTTGCTAAGGTTTTTGGAAGCAGCAGATGTAAGAGCAGATTATTTGAGATCTGTAACTTAAACTGAGAGTTAGCAGATAAACTGAAGTTAAACCAGAATTTCAGAAGGAAGAGATGTTTAGAGTGATTATCCAGTATTTAGACTGAGAAGGGAATCCTGAAATCCTGCTTAAATCCCTACATGTTGCAGCTAGAATTAGCCAGGATTACAGTTAGACTTGAGTTAGAAGGCAAAGATAAAGAAGAGTGGAGAATAAGGGAAAAAAGAAAAACAGAGGAAAATGTAAAATGACAACAGAGAGGGGAACACAGTCACTAATTGAAAAGGAAGTAGCATTTAAAAAAGCATGATCTCCAAAGAAAAAGGGCAACTAGACAATATGTTTTGATCAAAGAAAAGCTTTGAGTTAAGAAAAGAGATGGCAACGTGAGGGATGATTCTGATTCTCATAAAGAATTTGATTTAACTCAGAATTTTGTGATTCTTCCTACTCACTCCATCAAACATTCTTATAATTCTGAATATTTACACTAGGTTTCCTCTTAACCTTCAGGCAGTGGGGATAAAAGGGGTCTTTTTCAGGAGGGCAGCTGGTGCCTAGGGCATTCTGCAGGGGTCAGTGTTGGGACCACAATAATACACTAACGATTTGAATGAAGGAACTGAGGGTATTGTTGCTAAGTTTACAAATGACACAAAGATAGGTGGAGAGACAGGTAGCGTTGAGACTGGGAAGCTGCAGAAGGATTTGGACAGGCTAGGAAGTGGAGACGGAATACAACGTGGGCAAGTGTGAGTATAGAAACTTTGGTAGGAAGAATAGAGGTGTAAATTATTTTGGCAGTGGGCAAAGGCTTTGGAAATCTGAAGCACAAATGGTCTAAGGAGAATCCTGAACAAGGACTCCAAAGGTTAACATGTGGGTTCAGTTGGCAGTTAGGAATGCAAATACAATGTTAACATTCATTTCGAGAGGATAAGAATACAAGAGCAGAGATGCAGTGCTGAGGCTGTATAAGGCTCTTGTCAGACAGGATTTGGGATAATGTGAACAGTTTAGGGCCCCATTTCTCAGGAACGACATGCTCACCTCAGAGCAGGTCCAAAGGAGGTTTACAAGAATAATCGCAGGAATGACAGGCTTGTTATGTAAGGAGTGGTAGAGGACTCTGGGTGTGTACTTGGAGTTTAGAAGGATGAGAGTGGATCTGATTGAAACTTATAGAATATTGAGTAGACTGGATACAGTAGATGTGGGGATGTTTCCGCTAGTAGGAGAGACTAGGAGTTGAGGGCACAGCCTCAAAGGGAAGGGATGATCCTTGAGAACAGACAGGCATAGGAATTTCTTCAGCCAGGGGGTAGTGTATCTGTGGAACACATTGCCACAGAAGGCTGTGGAGGCCAAATCATTGAATATATTTAAGACAGATAGGACTTGACTAGTATAGGGATCAAGGGTTATGGACAGAAGGGAGGACAATAGGGTGGAGAAATATATTGGCTCTGATTGAATGGTAACAGGTTTGATGGGCTGAATGGCCTAATTCTGCTCTGGTCCTATAACTTACAGTCTTGTGGAGAATAACACCAACTTTGTCAATCTTGCCACATAACCAAGCTCCCTCATTCCTCTTAGGATACTGGTAAGCCTCCTTTGTTAAGAACCCAGAGAGACTACTTGCTTTCCTGGTGTGTCGCCTTGAATTATATACAATATTACAAATGAGACTTAAACAGTTTTGTAATCTTGAGTGAGACTCTTTTCTGTACTGAATGCTTTTATTTACAATTATCTGATACACTTCCTTAACCTGCCATTTTCAAAGGCTTGTAAATGTATACCTCCTGCCTGAGTCGGAGTTAGGTTTACTGGTGTCTTCTTGTTGCTTCTGTCTATGTATGTCACCTTTCAGTTACCCACATTAAACTGTATCTGCCAGTTCACTAGTATGTGCAGTAGTGCATGTACTTACAGAAGAGGGCTTTCGGTGAATGCTAGTTGATAAATCTGTTAAAAATCAGAAGTCTTACAGCTCACAGTTTCATTCAATTACAATCCCAATGTAAATGTCTTGTTGTATTCTTAAAATGCAAACTTCGTCAATAAATATTTCACACCAGTAACATCCACCCAAAGTGCTCCACTGGTATTGTTGGGAGGGAGGTCTTCAATCTGTGTACCATGCCCAATTAATCTGGCTTCACTTGGTATGGCTTGCCTCTGTGTAAAGAGGAGCCCAATAAGCAGGCATTAATCTATAGCGTTTACCCAACATTCTCCACTGTTGTCTCATTCTTCCATCTGACTGCAATAATTTGTCTCCCTGTTGGACCCATCTCTTGTTTTGCAGCATCATCTCTGGTCATTTTAATCACTGCTGGTCTCCAGCCAATCATCAAGGTTCTCTTTAAACTGTACCTTGGAAACAAAGTCAGGGCAAAGTTCTCGAACACAGTTGTGGCTTGGCCTGCTGCACGATTCCCAGCAGTGTCTATTTATTTATCTACATTCTGTCACAAAAATGTGAACACCAATGGCTTGGCCAGCATTTATTCCCCATCCTTGGGAAACGGGGTGGCGAGCTGCAGTCTTTAGGGTGTAGGAGCACCCACACAGCGGTTAGGGAGTTCCAAGATTTTGACCCAGTGACGGTGTTAAGGAGAATGATACAGTTCCACATCTAGTCAATGCATGGTTTGGAGGGAAAACAACAACACTTAAGATTTTCTTTTAAAAAAATGGATACCACTGGCAAAACCACCACCCATCACCCTTCCCTAATTGGCTTAAATTGAAGGGCTTGCCATTTTAAACAGTTAAGAGTCAGGAAGGGACAGCAAGTTTCTCTCTCCAAAGGGTGTTAGTGAACCAGGTGGGCTTTTAGTGACAATGATAGCTTTATGGTCACAAGTACTGAGCCTGGCTTACAGATCCAGACTATTAATTCAATTTAAATTCTACCAATTGCATTGGGATTTGAACCCATGCCTCTGGATTACTAATCCAGGGACATTACGACTACATTTGAAATGGTGAGTTATGAGAAGACAGTGGAATTAATTAGATCACTCTTTCAAAGAGCCAGCACATGCACAATGAACTGAATAGTCTTCTTTTCCATCCCCTCAACTTCTTAAAAATTCTTCTTGTTTTTCTTTCACGCACTCCCGCCTTCATGTCTCCCAACAACTGCATTCTTGCCTTATTGCTGTATCAAGTTCCACAGAGCAAGATTAAGAACATTGGAACTAGGAGTGGAAGTAGGCCCTTTAAGCTTATCGACTCTGCTCAATCAGTCAAGCAGATCATGTCTCACGTGTGTGTTTTCAAATTGAAGGTGGTACCTAAATACAGAGCAGTTGCTGGAACTGGCCTGCAGGCATATACCCATTCCCTCACAACCCCAAATTAATTTCAGATACCAAATTACTGGCCCTGTTACATTCCAGGGATTCTTTGTCTGGAAGCACCACTAACTGTTGCCAGGCTACCACTTTACAGGGATAATACTCACAAATCAAACCACGTCTTTAATGAGGATCTGAATACAAACATGCACGCACACTCGGAAGTAACCAATGACAGTTTAGAACATGGATGGACAGCAACTACAGCCTGTTGGATACCCCAAACCAGCTGAGCTCCAGGGCAAAGATACCAGGGTGACTGAGTGAGGGAGCTAAATACATGGTAGTTTTACACAAAGCCATGGCAGCATCACAGCTCAGTTTTAAAAGTCAGATTAGGTTAAAAACTTCCTGTAGAGACAAAGAAAATAATTACACTTCTTCAAAGCAGTCTGCTAAAGTTTTTTTTAATTAAATATAATACATAAAGAAAATCCTCATGTTTTTCTATCCATGACGTGGAAAAGGGATGGTAAAGCAAAAAAAAAAAAAAAAAGTTTGCACATGGAGTATGCATTGGCTCTCCACTATAATAGTGAACAGTTTCCAGATGCTTATCTTAAACACAAGTTGAAACATTTGCAACTGCAGAAGGTAAAAGGGGTCAAGTTAATGGTCAAGTCTTTGCTATTTAAATAAACATTCTTCACTTAAAGATTCTGGGAAGGCAGAGCAGGTTGAGTGGAATGCTGATGTCAAGGACAGCGCATCTGGGAGGCTGCTAACATTGGCCACTGAGGCACAACGATGCTGTTTCCGTTTAATGGCCATACCTGAGGAAACAAACAATATTTTTAAGTCATTTTCACGTATTACTCAAAACAGTCGCTCAACAGAACACATTGGAGGCAACTCTTTGTGAAGACTGAAAATAGCATTTGTGTATCCAGCAAAACAAACTCTGTCTATTCCTGAATCTAGGCTGACCACATCCATTGTGGTGCCAATGCTTGGCTTAAGGGGCCACAAATTTTATTCTTCTCCATGTTCCTTAGCCCATGAACTCCCCCTTAGAAATCATGTAACTGAGGGCAAGTAAATCCTTACTAGAAACATAGGACACAGGAGGGAGGAGTAGGTAATTCAGCCTTTTGAGCCTGCTCTGCCATTCATTATGATCATGACTATTCCCAATTTTATCCCATACCCTATGATCCCTTAGTCTGAAGTGCTATATCCAACTCCTTTGTGAAATCATACAATGTTTTGGCCTCAACTGTTGTTCCTTGGTAGCAAATTCCACAGGCTCACCACTCTCTGGGTGAAGAAATTTCTTATCTCAGTCTTAACAAGTTAACCCCACATCCTTAAGACTGTGATCCAAGGTTCTGAATTTCCCTATCATTGGGAACATTCTTCCTGCATTCAGGCATTCTAGTCCTGTTAGAATTTTATAGGTTTCTATGAGATCCCCCCATATTGTTATGAACGGCAGTGAATATAATCCTAACCGATTTAACCTGTCCTCATACACCAGTCCTGCCATCCCAGGAATCAGTCTGGTAAACCTTCACTACAGTCCCTCTTTAACAAGAGCAAGCTTCCTCAGATAACGAGGCCAGAACTGCACAGAATCTTCCATGTGGAATCACACCAAGGTCCTGTATGATTTGCAGCCAGGCATCCCTGTTCCTGTAGTTTAATTGTCTCGCTATGAAGGCCAGTGTACCATTTCCCTTCTTCACAGTCTGCTGAACCTCCATGTTTACCTTCAACAACCGATGTAAGAGGACACCCAGGTCTCACTGTACATTGCCTCTCAATTTATAGCCACATAACAACAACTCACCTTCCTGTTATTGCTACCAAAGTGGATAACTTTATATTTATCCACATTATACGGCATTTGCCCACTCACTCACCTTGTCCCAAATCACTCTGAAGCATCTCTGCATCTTCCTTACAACTCACCCTCCTACCCAGCTTTGTCTCAATGCACATCTTGAGATATTAGATTTAGTTCTCTCATCTAAATCATGAATACATATTGTGAATAGTTGGGCACTAATCCTTGCGAACCTGTATCCAAGGTTACCTTCCTGCTATTCAGAAAAAAGACCTGTTTGTTTCCTGTCTGCCGACCATTTTTCTATCCATCTCAATACACTACCCCCATCCCATGCACTAATTTTAGTTTTACACATTAATCTTGTGATACTTTTACACCACATCCACTGGCTCTGCCTCATCAATCCCACTAGTTACACCCTCAAAGAATTATAGTAGATTTGTCAAACATAATTTGCCTTTCGTAAGTTCATGCTAAAACGGTCCAACCCTGCCACTATTTTACAAGAGTCCTCTGCTTTCAAATCCTTCAGAACAGATTCTAGCATTTTCCCCCAATAGACATCAGACTGATTGGTCTATAATTGAGTCTTCTGTCACCATTTTTGGATAGAGTGGTCACGTTAGCTACCCTCCAACCTGTAGGAATTGCTCCAGGGTCTATTAAATTTTGAAGATGACCACCACTCCATCCACTATTTCTAGGGCCACCTTAAGTACTCTGGAATGTAGATTACCAGGCTCTGAGGATTTATCAGCCTCCAATCCCATCAATGTCCCTAACATCATTTCTCCACCAATACTGATTTCCTTCAGTTCCTCTTTCTCATGAAACCCTCCGTTTCCCACAGTTCTGGTATGTTACCACTTTCCTCCTCTGCAAACACACAGCCAAAGTATGCATTTAGTTGGGCAGCCATTTCTTTATTCCCCATCATAAATTCCCATTTCTGACATTTGTCTTCACCAATCTTTTTCTCTTCACATACCTATAGAAATTTTTACAGTCAGTTTTATGTCCCCCACAAGCTTACTCTTGTATTCTATTTTCCCTTTCTTAATCAATCCCCTTGTTCTCCTTTGCTGATTTACAAAGAGCCTACACTCCTCAGGTCTGTTGGTTATTTTTTCTGGCTATTTTGTGTGTCTGTTCATTGGATCTAATACTGTCTAAAATTTACCTGAAGGACTGAATACTAGATGTTATATGACCTGCACGCACTAATGGACTTCAATACATTCACCATGCAGAATTCCCACAGTCCTATATATTAAGATATTTTGCACACGTTTAATTTGTTCCTCTAAATTTATTTACCAAAGACACTCCCACAAAAATATCTCTACTTACTTCTGGAATTCCCACTCCCTGTTGTCCAAGGGGCAAACCTGTCTGGTCTTTAGCCAACGTGAAATGCAGTGGAAATGGAAGGCATGCTGCAAAAACAGACAGGAGAGAGAGAGGTGGAAGGTTAACAGTAGTCATCACCTGCTTGTCTGTACACACAGTATTGTTCTACTAAAGTAGTAACGGTGCTTGCAATATCTTGTCTGGCTTTCTGGTGCTGCCATTTGATCTGAATCGATGGGGTGGGGCCAAGGACCGTAACAGTAACGTCACTGGACTGGGACTCAAGATCACAGATGGTGAAATTTGAATTCAATGCAAATCTGGAACTGAAAGCTGGTCTACTGGTGACCATTTAACTACTGCTGATTATTGTGAAAAGCCACCTAGATTGTGAATGTTAAGAAATCTGATGCCCTTACCTGGTCTGCATTATGTTATGACTTCACACCCATAGTACAGTTGGCTCTTAACTGTCCTCTGGACATTTAGAGGTGGGCGACAAATGCTAGTCTAGCCAGTGACTCTCCAATGCCATTACAAAATAAACAAGTCATACGTTTAGGATGTCTAACAGTACAATATTAACAAAAGTAAAAGACTTTAGGCACTGGAAATCTGGAATAAAAACTGAAAATGCATCTGTTGTCAGATTCACAGGAAGTTTTCATTTAATTACCTGTGATTCTAGATGGATCAGATCCATATATTTACAAGACAGACTGACATCAGAGAACACAGTTTCCACAAGTCAGGGCAGTCGAAGGCCACACACGCTCTGATTTCAATGGTCAAACTGCTCAGATAATCGTCATCTTAGGCAAGGTAAAAAGTAACCATAAGAGATGCATGGGAACACAGTCCTCAAAAGAAGGCAAGGCGAATAAGTAATTAAACTCCAGTTTATTACCTGCTCATTTTGCGAGAAGCATTGCAGGATACAATGGTTTAAAGATAGAAGTGAAATCATTATACCATGTGGAGGAACCTTGCACTTCAATAGTTCCTTCATAATACAAAAGCATCACAAAGCACTTCATAGGCAATTAAAAAGGACTGTAGTGCCTGCTGAAACACAGGCAAATTCACGGTAAGATCCCAAGAGCAGCATCAACCAGACACCCATTTTTTGATGATTTTGCTTGGTGAAACAAAGTTGGTCAGGACACAAGAGAATTTGTCCTGCTGCTGTGGGATATAAAATCCATTTACGAGGGTGGTGGGGACCTGCTTATCTGCCAATTCAAACACAGAGACACTGACAATGCAGAGTTCTCTCTGTATGCACTGAAGTAGCAGCTCAGATTCAAGCTTATGCCCAAAGCCATCAGATACAGTGATGGAGACACAAGATACTTACATTACACACACCCCAAGCGACAGTGCACTCCTCTGAAGTCGCCGAAGCCTGGTTTGCTTGACATTCTATACCTACAGATCAGAAAAAATTCAACAGCACATTACCTATCCAACTTGGCAACAGTGCATGTGCTGGCATTGCCAAGTGGAACTAATTGATGACCGTATGAAGCAGGTTCAAGCTCCCCATTCTGTTGTGTTGTTACACTGTCCTGGATTCAGGCAGATTTCAAACAGCACCTACAAAGCTGTGGTTGCATGGTTACAATGAGTTCTGAGCTTTGCAGATTCCAGACCACTTTCATTTGATTTGTTGAAAAACATCCAGAATTGTATATTATTCAATATCTCAATTTGGATCAAACCTAACTAACCATACATTGATCAGGTACCGTGGGCAATAAATGCTATACATGGTAACAATGCCCACATCCACAAAAGAATAAAAAAAAAAAGCTTCACTCCAACCATAGAAAAGGGGTCAAAACGTTCACATTCTACTTCTCTTCAGTACAGAAAGTGGAGGGGTCCCTGATCGAGGCGTCTGAAATGCTAAAAGAATTTGATGGGGGCAGATGAGGGGACGTGATATATTTAGAACCAGGCCCCAAATGGGGGGACATGATATATTTAGAACCAGGCCCCAAATGGGGGGACATGATATATTTAGAACCAGGCCATTTATAAAGGTGAAACCAATAGGCACTGTTTTCCTGCAGAGGGGAGTGGTCAGCTGGATCATTCACTCGTTCAAAGATTGTGGATTGAGAGAGGATTGCAACTTTCAAAATGGAAGTCAATAAATATATGAAAAATAGATCAAGTTCATTATCATCACAGTTTCCCTTCCTTTCCCCAATAAATAACTGTATTTATTGGAAGTCCATATATGGGGAAAATTGTGAACTATCAAGTGAAAGCCAAACCATAGGAACACGAGCAGGTCATTCAGCTCTCAAGTCTGTTCTGCAATTCAATGATATCTGGGCTGATCTGTGGCCTAATTCCAAATCCTCCACTTTGGCCCATACCCCTTAAATTTAAAAAAAAAAAATCAGCTCTCTCAGATTCAATACTAACAACTGATTCACCATCCACTGCCATTGTGGAAGAAAGATCTCTACCACCTTCTGTGTACTGAATTGCTTCCTAATCGCTCCTAAACAGTCTAGCTTGATTCTCAGACTACGACCCCTAGTAATAGAATCCCCAAACAGTGGGGATAGCTTATCTTTATCTACCCTGTCTTTTCCTGTTAATATCTTGAATACTTCAAATCAGATCACCCCATTACCTTCTAAATTCTAAAAAAAGGTCTAATTTGTATGATCTCTCCTCATAATTTAAGTCCAGGTATCATTCTTGCAAACCTAGGCTGAACACTCTCCAAGGCCGAACACTCTCCAAGGCCAATATATCCATCCTCAGGTGTGGTGTCAAGATCTGCTTACAGTAATCCATATGGTGTCTAACCATGGTTTTGTACAACTTGCAGCATTACTTCTGCATTCCGCTAGATATAAAGGCCAGCAATTAGCCTTCTCCATTATTTTCTGTACTTATTCATGGCATTTGAAAAATCTATGCACCTGAATCCTCAAGTCTCTTTGGACATCCACTGTATTTAACTTCACACCACCTAGAATGTATCCTGATCTATCCTTTTCTAGTCCAAATCTAATAACCTCACAATTGCTTACATTGAACTCTGTCTGCCACAGTTTTCACCACTGAGTCTATCAATATTGCTTTTTAATTTTATGCTATTATTTACACTGTCTACAAAGCTGTCTAACTTTGTGCCATCAGCAAATTTAGATATATGACTTTCTATGTCATTATCCAGGTCATTTATAAATGAAATGAATAATTGAGGCCTTAACACAGATACCTGTAGGACACCATTGGTTACATCCTGCCAAAGTCAAATGGCTTCATAGCATATATTTGTAATTCTTAAATTCTCTGAACACAGCACATACTCACAGAGGTCCATGATGTGATTTCGGCAGATGGCACAGTTATCCACTACAATGTCCCAGGCCCACAGGGCTACTGCATTCCACTGTAACAAAATGCAGGGTTAAAAATATAGTTAAAACAACTCTGGTTAGGGACAGTAGATTAATACCCTATTCACAAAAGATTCAAGATAAACACAGGTGAAGGTGGGCCCTGAGTTTAGCCACCCTGAGAATTCTCTTAAATTAAAAAAAAAAGAAAATGCTAGAGAAACTCAGTGGGTCTGGTAACACCTGTGGAGACAGAACCAGTTATTGCTTTAATTTCAATGGCTTCATCAGAACTGAGACTCCTCTTCCCGCGTTCAAACGCTTTACAACAATTGAAAGGATTTCACTTTCACTACTCTAACAGGCATCGATCATCATATGAAGGATGTTTTGATGAGTCATAATTATCTTTAATTTAGTAATGTTCAGTTTATAGTATTCCAGATTAATCTCCTTTGCACCCATTTATAATCCCTTATGCCTCTTAAATGGCCTACAGACACCTCCTATCAAGGGTGCAGCTTTTACAAAGAGCACATCGATTTCAACAAGTGACAGAGATTGCTGGTGATTGCAGAACCTAGATATGAGATGATATCCATAACATCCAATGTCACATTGTCAAATCTGATAGATGATGCTATGGCAACATCTGGACCATGAGATTTGTCTTTCCTATTCTGATAGTCAAACCAACTCTTTACAGATGAGATAGAATCTGTCCATTTACATGGCTATCAGCCTGTAGGGAATGCCAGTGGACAGTTAGCATACAGCATCTCCCTTAATATACCTTTGCCCGAGATCCAAGTCAGTCATTTCTGGAATGTAAGTAGATATCCTGAGAAAGTGATTTAAAGGCACATGACAGTGGCCAGAAGAACAGGCAAAGGGTGTCAGCACTAGTACATAACCCTGGTTAAGTACATTTCACATCTCAAAGGATTGCATTCACGCCTCATCAGGGCTGTCACAGAAAACAAGTATCACATCAGCACCTTTGAAAAGTAAGAAATTTTCTCTGGCAAAATAAACAGACTATCTCTGCTCACTTGCTCGAATGCCACAGTGCAATTGATGGAAGCAATAAACAGTGGTCTCCCATGCTTACAGCATTTTGCCATTCGCAAAGGCGGGTGTCAGATCAATTGAATACATCACATTATGAAAGAAAAAGAATTAAAATTAATCTTCTTGATTGGCAATCTGAAATGTGAAGACCATGTACATAGACATGCCAGACAAATTGCACCTGATTGATAACAAGCGAAAGGCAGCCCCAATCGACATAAAACTATTGACATAGCTTCCCTTCAAAGATCAGCTCACCAAAAGAAAAACATTATAAGCTCAACTGGTATGAGAAGAATTCAGAATAAATGCATAAGCAAGATATAGCTTCACTGTAAGGATCTCACTATTCTCAATTACAGAACTCCCCTTATGGGTCAGAGCAGGTTCTCTTCAGTTAACCTCATCTATATTGTTATGACAGATATAAAAGAGCTGACTATCAATATATCGCCTGTCTTAATTGGCACTTGTGTAATTTCATACATCGTGAAATAAAAGGCTTGCCTGTAAATTATCCAATTTTGGAAGACAGGGAAGACAGACTCAGGAAAACACACCAAATTATATTTACACACACACACACACACACACACACACACACAGCTCTCTTTTTCTCCCTGGTTCTTCATCTCAGAAGACTGTCAATGAGAAAGCAAATTTTGAAAACAACGATTAACCATGAACTTAAAAGACATTTACAGGTTCTGAGACGATTGTTCTCAGGTTAAAAATCTAACATCTCAAGGATTTTAAGGACTGTTAAACTGCATAGCCTTTATTTTTCTTGCCTGTACTAGGCACATTTTTAAAAAGAACATTACACCTGCATTTGATTATGTGTTTTATTGTTTTTACTCAGATTTTCTTAGCTAATAAGATTTCTCTCTTTCACTCAGTAAACCTTGTAATGGACCCCTTAATTTTGACTGATATTAAGTTTTAATTGTAGTGTGATAGCTACATGCTAAAAATAAATTTAAAATTGCTGTGACTGACCAAAGGGAACTTTTAAAAAAAAAAAGAGCCATATTAGACCTGTAACAAACTTTCCAACTTAGTTATTGGATAGTTTGCATGAAGGGTTACCCTATTATTTAAAATAACACGGGATATCTGGAGAAAACTGGAGCAAAAAATGGACATAGTAAATGGACTGTAGTAAGCCCCCTTCTGCACTGCGCTCTTGAAATATCTTACTCAGACTGGAATAATGCTTTCCTAGTTCTGATTTCAGACCCTGGTTTGTGGTGCTGGATGCATGCAATGTCAATGAAAACATGACATGACATTGAAGAGACACTTCCACCGCATCATCCAATCAAGTTTGTAAATGTTTCGTATACCGTAAAACATTGAACACAAAATAGTTTAAAACTTACACTATCCCTCAATTCAATTTTCAAGCAGCTCTTAAAATAACCTCGGAAAAAAAAGAGAGAAATATCACTGGACTTCTGTATCATCACATTATTTGCAGATATTGGACAAACCACACCATAACCAAGTGGGAAATAAGTGGAAAATCTGGAAACGCTCAGCAGATCAGCCCAGATCTGTGGAACAACAATTTAACATTTCAAGCTCTAAACTGAATGTGATATCAGCTTCAAATACTTATGACACTTTAGAAGAGGATCACTGCCTACTGATTAGGCGGGGAAACCTAGGCAGAGTTTTTCTTTCCTTCATCTACTTACAAAGCAGCGAATTGTTCTAAATCTATTACTAAATTCCTTTCCCAATTCATTCCTAGGATGCAAATATCAACAAGTTTGGCATTTGCTGCCCATTCTAAAAGGCCTTGATTGAAAGGAGTTAACTTAAACTGAATTTAGCATATTCTAGTTTCTGTAGTCATCTTCAGACCTACAAAATTCCTGATCACTGCAGTATCAGCAGCCATGCAGTTCATAAAACAGTCATAGATTAATCCAATAAGAAATTCAGGGTGAAGGTATTTAGGTATAGCATAGATGTACTGCAATTAAAGGGAAGCAGGATAAGTGCATAGGGAGAAAGGAATAAAAGAATATGCTGACAGAAAGAGATAATGTAATAAAAGAAGTTAGCGAGAAGCATATACTGAGCAGACTAGACTGCACTATAAATGTAACATAGGTGTGTCAGATAAAGACAGAATGACCAACTGCACATCCTTTTACAAGGGCCAAATGAAGAAATATCGTTAAAGACTGCACTCATCACAAAATGTTCACACTTAGGCTGCACCTAAATTTGAGAAACTCCAAGGGAATAACTGATTTAAACACTTTTGGGGCAGCAGGTTCCAAACTATTTTGAAAATAACAACCTCAATTGAGGAGCAAAAGCAATGAATCATGTCACAAGAACTGTCTCCTCTTAGATAATAAGCAGCACCACATCCCAGACAGCATCCAGCCTTAGCCGGCTCTTCTCTGGTACTCTCTATGGCCAATGGGCTCTTGCCCACAGCTACTTCATTTCTTCACCACAGACACTGTCATACAATATGTTTCTTGCAGAAGCACTCCAGCTTATAAAGCCTGGTCCCTGGTATTCCGGTGCCCCCAAGCTAAACAATAGCATGTCTCAGCCAAACCAGACACTGTGATACTGCAGAACAATCTGGGATCCAACATTAATCACCTGAAGACTAGAGTCGACATTTCTGCTGTTTTCTGGCCAAGATGCCAGATTCATGACCTGGATTGGCTCGCGTGAAGTCATTTTTTCAAAATTAACTCATAGAATGTGGGCACCGATCAGGCAAGGATTTATTGCACATCCCTAGAGTCAACCACATTGGTGTGGGTCTGATGACACACGTAGGACAGACCACGCATGGGCAGCAGTTTCTTTCTCTAAAGCAAACTAGTGAACCGGATGGGTTTTTCCAACAAATGGCAATGATTTCACACCATTATTGGACTCTTAGTTCCAATTTTTAATTATTGAATTCAAGTTCCACACCTGCCATGACAGGATTTGAACTGAAATCACCAGAACATTAGGAACAATACCACTAGGCCTTCACCCCTTCGGGTACATAAAATAACATTTATAATAAAGGCATTTTAAAACTTAAGATTATGTATGTGATGATTATATGTCAACCCATAATACAATTTTTAATTTTACATATTCATTGTCAAAATGCTATTTGTTTTTCTCTTAAATAACTGAGAAAAGTGAAAACATTTGTGAACAATGAAAATGTCTCTACTACAGTTAAATGCCTGCAGGGACAAGGGCTACAACCCCCCAAAAGTCTGATGAGGAATTTACTTCTGAACTCACTTGCGCCCTTTAAGAACTTTTTTTTTAAGCAGGAGCGTGCTGTGCTCTGATTTTTTTTCTAATACATTGAAATAATTTTAATATAAACTGTAATTAAGTTAATTCTCTGGGATAAAGGAATAAAGTTGAGGACTCAATACATTTAAGTTTTCTCTTCACAGACGCTGCCAAATCCGCTGAGTTTTTCCAGCAATTCCTATTTTCAGTTACAAAGGAATTCTCATTTATTGTTAAAGCAATACACCAAAAATGAATACACGTATGAATGTGAGCGGGAAATGAACTGTCTGCATCTGTAATGTGTTAAAATTGGTCCGTACTGGAAGATACCACCAGGAGCTGCGAGCGACAAATCCACACCCGCTCCTCTGGTCATGTGTCTCCCTGAGAAACAGATGAGTAACCAGCGGCCTAAAAGAAAAGACAGGTATGTGACAGAGGCCCAATGACAAAGCAGCAAGCGAGCAGGGTCTGTGCCTCTCCAGGAGGGGCAAGGCCGGGGGTGTGGGAGCGTGTCAGAATAGGACGGCGGCCGGTGGGAGCACGATGAGATTTAGGGAGCACAGAGACACTGGGGGCGCCGGGGACTGTCCAATACTCTTCTAGTTAGCTCACGACCACCATTGGCCAGCTGGTGCTGCCAATTAAGCTACCAATATCCGGTCGTGTTTCGATCCGCTTCAAACTGCGGGATTTTGAAACATCACACGTTTCAATACCCAGCCCGGCTCCGCTGGTAGCAGTCTGTATCCTGCATCCCAGCAAACTGTACCTTCTTAACCTCGAAGCGCTTCTTCCCACCACTGTTAGTAGAACTTGGTGCATCCACATCCATTGCCGTCGCCATTTTGTCTGCCTCCAGCCGGCGGCTGCCCGTTGCCAACCAATCAGCTATGGTCGACTTGCGCATGCGCGTTTGTGGTGCGCGACGCCCGCTTGTTAACGCCCCGCCTACTTAGCGTCACTAGGATCCTGACAACACTAAACTTCAAAAACACTATACTCAGCCCCGCCTCCTCCGGTATGGTGGAGCCAGGCATCCACTAAGCTCCGCCTCTACGTCACATGTTCCCGTCCACACCCTGGAGTTCCGTCTCCTCTCTCGTGGAGGTACCCAAGCTTTCACAAAGCCCTGCCCCTTCCCAACACGTTTCTGGGCACGCCCACTGCACGACGCAGAGCTCCACCTCCTCCCGCTATTTCACCACCAAACCCGGTGTACATCAAAGGCCTGCCCACCCACTGGCTCGTGAACATAACCGTGTGGCGTCATAGAGCCACGCCACTTTCCGTAACACGTCTCCCCAGTGAAGCCTCGCCTCTCCATTTCGTCACATAATAGCGCCTCCGACAGTAGGACCACCCTGATGAGATCTGCACACGGCCCACCCCCAGAAGTAACCGCCTACACAAAGCACCGCCCCCATCCCGGCATGGCGCCACCTGCAGGTAGAGCGCTGCCGTGATTTCTTCCCCGCCCCCAGGAGGCAATGGCCGCCATTAATGGGTGTCATTTCTCTGTTGTTAGTACCCACACCCCCAGGAAATCAAATCTTTATGTTTCAATTATGTGGAATTTGTTTTTTATTGGAGTTGACGTCAGTTGTGCTTCATCGAATACAACTGAGCAGGTTGAACGTGGAAAATTCCGAGGGGTTTGAATAAAGCAAATAATCGAAGCCAAGATAGAACGCTGGCAGCTTGAACGCAAAATTCTTCCATAAAACATATGGATACTGAAAAAGTGGTAGAAACATAAGCAGGGCCAATTGGAGACCAAAGTTTGAATTTGTGCAGGGCTTGGTGGAGTTATGAAATTATCACTTCAAAACTTTTCACAATGTAAAAGATACTGATCACATCTTAGTGAGACTAAAACACATGAATTGGAGGCTGGAGCAGACCACTTGGTGCTTCAAGCTAGCGCAGCTGATCTGACTTCCATCAGTCTTCACAGTGGAATTCACCAGCAGCATACCAGAACTGTAAGAAAGTCAATGGGCAGAAATGAGTGTGATGGCCATCACTAAGGAGAACATACTTGCTAGGCTGAAAGGTCTGGAGGTGGATAAACCACCAGGACCAGTTGGACTACACCCCCAGTGTCTGGAGGAGATAGCTGAGGCAATTATGGAGGCATGGGAGGATCTTTCAGGAATTTCTGGAGTCAGGGAGGGACCTAGAGGACTGGAAAATGGCTGATATAACATCTGTTTAAGAAGGGATGGAGGCCACAGACTGGAAATTATAGGCCAGTTAGCCTAATTTCAGTTGTTGGTAAGATTTTAGAATCCGTTATTAAGGAAATAAGATGGTGTTAGAGGCAAGGTATTGGTTGATCCAGAGGAATGGCTGATTGGCAGAAGGTAAAGAGTGACGAATCTGAGCATTTTGATTTAAAATATCTACATTGAAAGTTCTTCCATTTCACATTGAAATGTTTTGAAGTGATTCACCCAAATAACTACTTTTAAAATTGAATCATAGAATAATATAGCACAGAAGGTGGCTACTCGGCCATTGTGTCATTACTGGTCCTTCAAAATAACAGTCCATTCCACGGCTCTTTATCCCTGGCTCTAGAGGTATTTTCCCTTCAGATATCTATCTGCTTTTGAATCTGGTTCCATCATGTTTTCAGTGAATTCCAGATCACAAGTGCAATTCCCTCGTGTCATCTCTGTTCTTTTGCTCATGAAGCCTGACATCGGTGGTGGGCAAGTTGTTGGAGGGAATCCTGAGGGACAGGATTTACTTCTATTTGGAAAGGCAAGGACTGATTAGGGATAGTCAACATGGCTTTGTGCATAGGAAATTGTGTCTCGCTAATTTGATTGAGTTTTTTGAAGAAGTAACAAAGAGGATTGATGAGGGCAGAACAGTGGATGTGATCTATATGGATTTCAGAATGGTGTTTGACAAAGTTTCTCACGGTTGACTGGTTTGTAAGGATAGATAGCACGGAATACAGGGACATATAGTTATTTGGATACAGAACTGGGTCAAAGGTAGAAAACAGAGGGTTGTGGTGGAGGGTTGCTTTTCAGACTGGAGGTCTGTGACCAGCGATGTGCCACAATAATTGGTGCTGGGTCCACTGGTTTTTGTCATTTATACAAATGATTTGGATGTTAACGTAGGAGGTATGGTTAGTAACTTTGCAGATGACGCCAAAATTGGAGGTATAGTGGACAGTGAAGAAGGTTACCTTAGAGTACAACGGGATCTTGATCAGATGGGCCAATGGGCTGAGGAGTGGCAGATGGAGTTTAATTTAGATAAATGTGAGGTGCTGTATTTTTGAAAGGCAGATCAGGGCAGGACTTATACACTTAATGGTAAGGTCCTGGGGACTGTTGCTGAACAAGAGACCTTAGAGTGCAGGTTCATAGTTCCTTGAAAGTGCAGTTGCAGGTAGGATAGTGAAGGTGTTTGGTATGCTTGCCTTTATTGGTCAGTGCATTGAATAAATGGGTTGGGAGGTCATGTTGTGGCTGTACAAGACATTGGTTTGGCCACATTTGGAGTGTTGCGTGCAATCCTGGTCTCCCTCCTATAGGATGTTGTGAAACTAGAAAGGGTTCAGAAAAGATTTAGAAGGATGATGCCAGGGTTGGAGGGTTTGAGCTATAGCTAGAGGCTGAAGAGACTTGGACTATTTTCCCTGGGGAGTCAGAGGCTGAGGGATGACCTTTATAAAGGTTTATAAAACCATGAGGGGCATGGATAGGGTAAATACACAAGGTCTTTTCCCTGGGATGGGGGAGTCCAAAACTAGAGGGCATAGGTTTAAGGTGAGAGGGGAAAGACATAAAAGGAATTTAAAGGGCAACTGTTTCACGCAGAGAATGGTGCGTGTATGGAATGAGTGGCCAGACGAAGTGGTGGAGGCTGGAACGATTACAACACTTAAAAGCATTTGGATGGGTACATGAATAGAAAGGGTTTAGAGGCATATGGGCCAAATGCTGGCAAATGGGACTAGATTTATATAGGATATCTGGTCGGCATGGACAAGTTGGACCAAAGGATCTTTTTCTGTGCTGTTTATCTCTATGACTCTAAGTGATTATATGATAGACAAATGCAGCAACATTCAACAGAGTTAACGTTTCGTGTCTGGTATGGCTCTCCTTCAGAAGTTCTGTAGAAGTCGTACTGAACTCAAAATTGTTAACTGTTTCTCTCTGCATAGATGCTGCCAGATCTTCTGGGTTTCTCTAGCATTCTCTGTTTGCTTCAGATTTCCAGCATCTGCAGCATTTTGCATTTATTTAAATACATTGTCCAATGTTGCTTCACCAGGTTCATACTTCATTTTTAGGTATGTCTGACACTGCTTCTGGCATGCCCTCCTCCATTCTTGTTTGAACCAGAGTCAATCGCAAGTTTGTTAATTATGGTAGCGTGCTAGGCTATGAGATTATAGGTTGTAGTTGAATGTAATTCATGAGGTACTGTGAATGATAGTTCACAGTACCTCATGGATACTTCGGTTTGAGTTGCTAGATCTCTTTGAAATCTATCCAATTAGGTGATGATAGTGCTGCACTATGAGGCAGGGCAGCACAATGTTTAGCACTGCTACCTCACTCCGCCAGCAACCCCGGGTTCAATTCCAGTCTTGGGTGACTCTCTCTGTGGAGTTTGCACATTCTCCCTGTGTCTGCGTGGGTTTGTACCCACAGTTCCGGTTTCTCCCACAGTTCAAAGAAGTGCAGGTGTAGGTGGATTGGCGATGCTAAGTTGCCCCGTAGTGTCCAGAGGTGTGCAGGCTAGATGGATTGGCCATGGTAAATGCAGGGTTATGGGGATAGGATGCATATGAGTGGGATGCTCTTTGGAGGGTCAGTGCAGACTCGATGAGTCAAATGGCCTCTTTCTGCACTATAGGGATTCTGTGAAGATATTCTTGATGAGAAACTGGGACTTTAGCCTCAACAAGGACTGTGCATTACTCCTACCAAGACATGGTGAGATGCATCTGCAATGAGTTTAGCAGGGATGAGGGTAGGTAGGTTTTTCCCTCAATGGCTTCCTCAGCACTTGCTGCATACTGAGTCTAGCAGTAATGTCCTTTGGAACTTGGTCAATTTGGTCAGTAGTGGCGTTATTCAGTCTTCATAATGGCCATTAAAATTCCCAAGCCAGAATACATTCTGTGCTTTTGTCACTTTCAGTCTTTCATCCAAGTAGTGTTCAACATTGAGGAATAGTGATTTATCAGTTGATGGAGGCTGGAATGTGGTAATGCACAGGTGGTTTTCATGCCCGTGTTTGAACAAATGGCCTTTTGGAGTTGAAAGTCAATGTTGTGGACTTCTAGGGCAACTCTTTCCCAGTTGTATACCACTGTACTGCCGCTGGTAGGGTAAACCCTGTGGGTGGGATAGGCCATAACTACAGGTGTTGATAGCTGAGAAGCTGTGTGTAAGATATGACTGAGCAAGTACAACTATATTAGGGTGTTCCTGGATAGTCTGTGAGTCAGTGCTCTCTATTTTGGCACAAATGTCCAGATGTTAGTAAGGAGAGCTTTGCAGGATCAACAGAGCTGGGTGTGCCATTGTCATTTCCACTGCTTAAATTAATCCCAGTGGTCTGACTGGTTTCATTTTCTTGGTGGCTTCTTAGGCCATTTCAGTGTCAACCATATTGCTGTGAGTTTGGAGTTATGTATAAACTGGATCAGGCAGGAGTAGCAGCTTTTAATTCCAGATTTATTACTTGAATTTAAATTCTACCAGCTGCCATGATGGGATTTTAACCCATGTCCCTGGACCACTAATCCATAATGATGCCATCACTTTCCTTTTAAATACATATTACTCCTGAGAGCAACTCATCATTCTCCTAACAGGCTGAGCAGAATCCAGGGAAGGGAAAATGGTGAAGGTGTAAGGTTCTATAGGCCAATGATTATGATCCAGCAACCCACAGAAAGCTATTCAGTTCAAAGGCAGTCATGGATGGGCAACTAATGTAGGCTTTGCCATCAATGCCATAATCAGATGAAACAAAAACCTGAAGAAGGGTATAGAAAACCCCAAAGAAGTGCAGATGCTGGAAATCAGAAACAAAAAACCGAAATTGCTGGAAAAACACTACAGGTCTGGCAGCATCTGTGCAGAGAAAACAGCCTGGGAGAATGAATAGCTGCTAATAGAGAGCATTAGTGACTGACAATGGGTTGTTTGTAGTCGCAGTCCGTGCAATAATAAGACCTGGTGCATGGGGTTAGGGTAAGGTGCTGAACTTCTAAAATTGTTGAACTCAGTAATGAGTGCAGTAGGCTACAGGGTTCCCAAGTGGAAAACGAGGTGTTGTTATCTCCAGCTGGTGCTTAACTTTGCTGGAACACTGAAGCAAGCCTGAGACAAAGACGTTGGTCAGAGAACATGGTGGTATATTGAAATGGCAGGTAACCAGAAGCTCAGGGTCATGTTTGCAAACAGAACGTAGGTGTTCTTAAAACAGTCTGTACTTCATCTCTCCAGTGTACAGGAGACCTCATTGTGAGCAGCAAATACAGTAGAGAAGACTGAGTGAAGTGCAGGTAAATTGCTGCTTCACCTGGGAGGTGTCTAGGGCCTTGGATAGTAAGGAGAGAGGAAGTATGGACAGGTATTACAACTTCTGTGATTGCAAAGGAATGTGCTGTGGGGGTGTGGAGAGGTGTTGGGAGTGGAGCAAGAGTAGACCAAGTGTCCCGGAGGGAATGGTCCCTGATGAAGGCTGGCAAGGGAGGGAAGGGTAAATATGTGTCTAGTGGTAGCATCCCATTGGTGGAAATGGAGGGTAATGATCCTTTGGATGTGGATGCTGGTGGGATGGTAAGTGAGGATAAGGGGATCCTATCCTTGTTGTGGGAGGGAAGAGAGGGCGTGAGGGCTAAAGTGCAGGAGATGGGTCAGACGCAACTGAGGGCCCTGTCAACCACGGTGGTGGGGAATTTCAGTGGAGGAAGAAGGTAGATATTTTCGAGGCCCCCTTGTTGAAGTTGGCATCATTGGAACAGATGTGATGGAGATGGAAGAACTGGGAGAATGGAATAGAGTCTTTACAGGAAGCAAGATATGAGGATGTATAGTCAAGGTAACTGTGGGAGTTGGTGGGCAGTCTATCCCCAGAAATGGAAACAGAGAAGGGAGGAATCAGAGATGGACTAGGTGAAGGTGAGAACAGAGTGGAAATAGGAAGTGAAATATATTAGCTTTTTCAATTCCAGATGAGAGAGGGAAGTCATTGATGTACCGGAGAAATAGTTGATGGTGGGGACCAGAGTAGGACTGGAACAAGGAATGTTCCACATACCCCAGGGGGCATGTGGATAGTAAGGAAATGGAGTTTAATACAGTCAATACTTTTCTGAATGGGAGAACAGACTTGAAGGGCTGTGTGACCTACTCCTGTTGCTAATTCTTGTGGAAAAGACTAGAAATGGTATAAGATTGATGCAAAAGCCAATTAGTTCAATAATCTGGAGGGGTCACTGATGCTGCTTCACTTGTGGAGTATTTTCAATATTTTCTGTTTTTACATCACTTTTCCAGGAGCCGCAGTATTTTGCTTTTGTAATTCACTAACCTAGTCTGGCCTGACTCTGGATTCCCCCAAGGCAACTATGAATGCAGTGTTACCATTCCTAGAAACAGATGGAATTCAGAAAGAAAATTCCATCTGTTTACCTATTGCAAATGAATACGGGTAGTCTGTTACAGTTTAATGCCTCGTCAAACACACTGCTATGGAAAATACTAATAAAACTTTGCATTATCCATTGGTGCTTAATGTGAATCATCATTGCTTACATTTCATTTACTAATCTTAGAAAACAAAACTAAAACAAGGATCGAATTGTGCAATTTGTGGAAAAGATCACTAGCGAATGATGTATAAGCCCTTTGATATTGCCTTGATACAATGATTTTCCTGTTAGGCAGATGCAGTTTTCACATTGTCCTGTTATTGAAATGAATTTCTAGTGTGTCCATCCCACCACATTCATAAAAATGAAAACTCCATGACACAGGTATATATACAATATATATCCACCTGATATGAAGAATAAGTTTATACTTTTGAGGTCATTTTGGCGCTGCATACTGAAAATTCTTGGATATTTCCATGCATAGAAGTGGAACTAGTTGGACAGCATTTTGCTGTTGTGGTGCACCAGTAGTGTCTCTACCTCTGGGCCAGAAGGTTCAATTCCCACTTGGCATGGAGGTGAGTCATATGTTCAAACAGGTTGATTTAAAAATGATTTTAAAATGCATCAAATAGCCTCATTCTGACTTATAAAGTGCAAATTAGGATTGCTAGGCATCAATTAAGATTGAATTAACAACAAAAATGCTATTTTTAGAAAATGATGCAAACATTGGATTCCTGATTATAAGGAGAACAAAAGGAAGCATATTAAAGCACAAAGCACAATATTGTTCCTTATGTTCTAACTAAGGACTCTAGTTTCCTCTGGTGTACGTGACTGAGAAAAGAATGACCTTCTGTGATGCAAGATCCTATTATTAACCTGAGATTGCACAGTAATTAATAAAATGATCAACAATAAATGTGGTGCAGTATTATGTACTGAGGTGTTGCCCATAAAGGCACACGTAGAACACCATGCAACCTCCTCAGCAGTTTTGGGTATGGTAATAGTGAACCATTCTCCATAGTATGTTTGGCTAACTGTCACTAAAGTGCATATAAAAACAATCATCTGTAAGATGGAAGTATTAAATAAACCAGGTAATGGAGGGAAACCTTTAGCAGAGTTTCAAATGTTCTGATGACTCCCAAATCATCAAACATTTTTCTCTCTTTCAGATGCTGTCAATTTCCAGTGTTCCTCCATTTTATTTAGGAAGAAGAGTAAAATTTCAGAATGAAAAGTAAAAGATAAAATGAAAAGCAAGGAGGGAGGGGGTGAGATGATGTGTTGTTCCAATGAATTGTTCTGAACAGCATGTAAGTTGCAGACTTCAAATTCATTATTGCAGAGAGGAATGTTTGTGTTGGGGCCCCAGAATCTAGACACATCCCTGTGACTAGGGACGGGAAATAAAGAAGTTGCCTGAGGTCTACTGTCACATGTCTCATCGGCTCCATCGTCCTATAGATGGAGTCAAAACAATTATGGGGAGAGGGAAAAATTTACTTGAAACAGATAGGATTTTCTCTCAATTTCACAAAAGAAAAGTGCATTTTTTGAAGGGCCCTCTTTTGACACACTGGCAGTGTTCTTGGACCAGGAGCCCTGGGGTCAAGTCCTACCTGCTCCAGAGGTGTGTAATAACACCTCTGAACAGGTTGATTAGAAAAATCGGTGAAACATTGAGTTCTAGTTTTTTTTAATGTTTTGTGCCATTTTTTCAACAAACTCTTGTCAATACAACTTATAAAAATACTAAACATAGGTAAGACTAAAGTTGCTGTGATTGGACACATAATAACATATCGATCAATGAGGCGGTTCCTTGTTTAAGAATTCTAATCTTGATTACTAATTTACTGGAATGAAAGGTTGCTTAAAAACTCTGTTATTTAATGAAGAATATTAACTGCCACACTAACATATGGTATGTTAGACCACAGTTACATTTAAATGTTTTGGACTCACAGGTACGTATAAGTATAGATATCAATCTGTAATATCCTGCACTGCTTCTAAAGCTCTATTTAAAAAGAACAACCCTCAGCTCCTGATAGAAGCCCCTTAATGTCAAGCTCCTGATGACCTTTAGCACCCAATCCAATTGTCCTGTCTCCACAAGATGATAGCATCTGAAGGGTTTTTCACTTAGAAAGATATTACAACCTTTCTGAACTTACACAAACACATAATTTCTAGCATGGACATAGGCAACGTGTCCCCTGTGCTGTACAGATGGGCAGCCAGGAATATGTAGCACAGGGAATAAACAGGCTGCATGCAAGAAACATTCTCTTTAAGATGCAGATCAATTTCAAAGGGACTCTGCAGTGCAACAAGCAGCTGCACACATCAAACAGATGTTAGAGGGAACACCAGTCATGGATCCAGAATGGTAACCCTGATCGTTTTTTATTTCTCTCACCCAGTGGTACAATCACCAAATCTAATGACCTGATGGCAGCATGACATAATTCTGTTAATGCTGAACAGCACTTCCACTCAATACAACTCAGCACCACACCAACATTTCACTAACACACATCACCAGTACAGGAGTTTAAACAGGTTGAGGTCATAAACCAGCTATCAAAATTCCAAAACAATTGTTGGGACAGATTACGACTAAAAAACCTCTGTTCTACAGAAAAGGGTTTGGAGGGAGTTGAAGGCTTATGACGATCAACACCAAATGTTTAAAGGAGAGCTAAATGGGTTCCTAACTGTAGTTGATATCAAGAGTGGAAATCCAGGTGGAGTAGCTGGTGTGCCACATAGTAACCGTCATCTCCTGTAATCTGAAGTCAGAGATGAAATCTTCCATGATTAGTTTCCAACTTGACCAAGGGTCTTCATCTCACAACTGGCTGTTACTGGGGATCAAAGTGCCCAATTACTCCATGTCTGTGCAGCACAAATTTGATTCACCAGCCAATATTTGTCCTTCATTTTAGTTTTAAAATAAAGTTCTTAAGTGTTGTTCCAGTGTCTTGTTATATAATCTTCTGTCCTGGAGGATAGATAAATACTATTCCGAGTTTTACATATCTGAATAGGCTAAAATACTGTGATATGATAGCATCACAATGTTCCTTTGCAGAGCTATAACATTGAATGGAATTGCAGCATTAACTGAGAATCTTCTTGTCCCTTACAGCATTTCATTATAAATTATGGAGGCATCAGTGCAAGGGCTGCTTGCTAATGGTCAGTCCAGATCTGTTCTAATTCATGTAATTCTTTGGGACAATCTGCAGACAGAACAGTTGGCCCCTCTTCTGTTATCAAAACGTCATCCTCAATCCGAATTCCCATTCCTCGGAATCTTGATGGAGCTGATGTGTTGTCTTCTGGGATGTAGATTCCTGTTGTGGAATGAATGATCCCAAAAGCAAATTTACCAATTGCAACCAAAAGCTTTGAAGTAAAATAGTCACTTACGTCAGCATAAATAAGAGTATATGAGAAGTTGTGGGTTAGCATCCTACATAGCAAATTGCCAATTTCAAAGTGATTTTTGCAGAAGTGTTTTCCTGCCACGAAGGGGGAAAGTGAAGCGTGTAAGGGAGACGGAGTATGAGAGAGAAAAAAAACAGGCAGAAAAGACCAACTGGTACTTCTTTCATCAGAAACTTTAAATTATAGATCAAGATATTCAAACAATCAGCAGGCAGCGTCCTCAAGCAAAGAGAGAAAAGCTTGGGGAGGGAGGCGACGTGTCAGGGACAGAGTTTCAGAAGGTGCCAAGTGTCACACTGAAAAGCCTCCTTAAGATATAATTGCTTTAAATAGGATGGCAAAGATATCAAGTGGTTTAAAGTGAGGAGGCTGAAGAGGTGGAGGCCCTTGTAGAGTTTAGTAGGGTAACGGGCTTACAACAAACAGCGCTGTTGAAAATGAATGACAGGTAAAGGGTCTGTGACCTTCTGGACTAGTCCAATGGATCTACACTCATGTTTATCTGTGTAGTTTTTATGGGGACTGGGGTGACTAGTATGAGCAATGTCTTTAGGTAACCATTGTCTCTTGAAGTACTTTTTTAATACTGCTATAGTAATTAGTTCATAAGATGTGACTGATTAGACCAACACTTGCTGCTTATCCCTAATTGACTTTGAGAAGGTGATACTGAGCCACCTTCTTGAACCATGTGGTGTAGGGATACCTACAGTGTTGTTAGGAATGCTGTTCAGGATTTTGATCCAACAAGTGAAGGAATGGTAATGTAGAAAATGCTGGAGAAACTCTGGTAGCATCTCTACAGGGAGAGGAACAGAGATAACTTTGAGTCCAAGAGGACTCTTCTTCAGAACTGAAAGGGGCAGGAAAATTACGGATTTTATGCTGTTGACAAAGGGGAGACGAGCAGTAAGTGGAAATGATGGTGAGGGGACACAGAGCAAAAAGCAAATGGAATGTCATGGTAAGTGTTAAGAGCATGACAGTTGAGAACTAACCCATGCAAACAAGAAATGGTGGGGCGGGGGATGGTGGGGGTAGTGGTGGTGGTGAAGAGAGCAAAAGGGAATGTAATCAACACAGGGGACAGTGTTCATGGTCTGAAGTTGTTGAACTCAGTGTTAAGTCCAGAAGACTGTGAAGTGCTTAAGTGGAAAATGAGGTGCTGTTCCTCCAGCTTGTAGTGAGCTTCACTGGAACAATGCAACATGCCTAGGACAGAAATATTAGCATGAGAGCAAGATGCTGTATTGAAATGGCCAGCATCTGGAAGGTTGGGATCAATCTTATGGACAGAGCTGACGTGTTCTGCAAAGCGGTCACTCAGTCTGCGTTTGATCTTGCCAATGTGGACAAGCCTGTACTTTGAGCAGCAAATGCAATAGTCAAGAGTGAAAGAAGTACAAGAAAATCACTGCGTTGCTTGGAGGTTTGTGTTGGGGCCTTGGACATTGAGGAGGGGAGGAGTAAAAGGACAAATGCTATTGCAATTGCCAGAATACGGTGCCACAGGAGAGTGAAGATGTGCTCAGAGTAAAGGAGGAATGGGCCAGGGTGTGTGAAGGGAATAGTTCTTGCAGAATGCTGCCAAGCGAGAGGGTGTGTTTGGTTGTGGTATTCTGATGGAGGTGGCAGAAATTGTGGAGGATGATCCTTTGAATGGAGAGGCTGGTAAAATGAAAATTAAGGACAAGTTGTTGTTCTGTGAGGAAGGGAATGGGGCAGGGCAGATATGGGGGAAATGGGTCATACACGACTGAGGGTCCCGTCAACTGGTGGGGAGGAATCCTCAGTTAAAGAAAAAGGAAGACTTGTTGAAAGCACCCCTGTTAAAGACGGCATCGCCAGAACAGATGTGACCGATATATCGGATGTGGAACTAATTACTTCAAGTCACATGAAAACATCAGTGAAGGAGGGAGTAAAATATTTTACTGGTATTATTAGTTAAATTTTGCTGGAGAAATAAAGAGTTCTTATTGGAAGACATCGCTGGATCTTTGTCACGGGTCCTGCTTGTTGTGGTTCATGGAGATTCTTTAAATGGACCCTGTAGACTGTTTACCGTAGACTTACGAATAGAAAAAGAGTCTTAGAGAGAGACTGACAGACATCTCGACAAATGTGCTTTCTTGCTAATAAAAGCATCAAGACTGTTACTTGAACCAAATGGAATATCAGCTATCCATATTGTGGGCTATGGTTGTCTGAACATCAGTTCAAATTCAGCTCAAGGCAGAAACTAGTTGCCAGGTGTGCATCCTAATCACCGATTTTGCAGCATGCAGGACTCAGCTTTCTAATTTTATTTCTAGCCCTGTATTTCTTACCAGGTTCGATCGTCACCACCATCCCAGGTTGGAGGGCGATAGATCGGGAGATGCCTGGCGTGTCGTGGACATCCATTCCCAGATAATGTCCGACGTGATGTGGGCAGTAATTGACAGCAGCCTGCAGGAACAGAACAGAACTCTGCACAATGACAATGGAGAAATCTCTTTGTCCAATATATGCTGTACTTGTTTTTTAAAAAATAGAATGTAAAAAGGAGATTTCCTTAGTGGCTTAAGATTTTCTTATTTACACAGTGTCTTGCATATGCTCAGGATGTTCTAAAGCACTCAGAGATAATATTTATTTTTAATCCAGAGTAATGATGAATCATAAACATAAGACCGTCCATAATAAATATAATGAATCTAATAAGAAATTGAGGAAGAATATTGTTATCCAGAGAGTGGTGAGAATGGGGAGGCTTGCTATCATGAGGATTAGTTGAGGCACTGGTGCATTTAAGGGGAAGTTTACTAAGTATACAATAAATAAATAAAATGCAAGGCAGAAAGAGAATGACAACTGGATAAGAAGCAGGGTGGGAGGGAACTTGTCTGGGTCATAAACATCGACATTGACCAAATGGGCTGAATGGTCTCTTTCTATGCTGTGAATAGGACCTATTTATAAATAGCAAGATCCCATAATTGCAAACTAAATTACTGACTTGTTAAAGTGTCTTTAGTGGCAGTGGAATAAATGTTGGTCCTGCCCTTCTATATGTCCCCTCAAACAGGTAAGCAGGACCTTGGTATAACTTCTCATTTGATAGGTGGCACTTTTAAAAGTGCAACTCTCCTTCAGTCTTGTTGGTTAGATGCTGAAGTCCTAAAATGCAGTATGGTATAGTGAAAGAAAAAAAAACAAACAACTTGCACATATACTGTCTTTTCTTCACAAAATCTGAACGTCTCAATGGGCATTACTACTAATAAATTGTATTTGAAGCATAGTTCCAGTTGTGACGTAGGAAGCACGATAGTCAAAAGACATTCAGCAAACTCACATAACAGCAATCATAATGGCCTGATAATCTAATTTTGTGATGTAGATGTAGGCAATGAACAGGACAACACCCCTGATCTTCCTTGAAATAGTGCCATGGGATCTTTTACATCCACCAAGATGGCAATGTAGGGCCTTAGTTTCACATTTCATCTGGAAAACAGCACTTCCAACGGTGCAATATACCCTTATTATTGCAGTGGAGTATCAGCTTTGATTTCATGCTCAAGTCCCAGAGTGAACCCTCGTGACCTAGTGACGGGAGTGCAACCTATTGAACCATGTCTAATACTTAAATGAAGGTAAGGGACTGAACAGAGCTCCTACTTTAAAACTCAATCTTGCTGACATTTCAGCTCGAGTTTTGCACGCTTCAAAACACTGACTACATTTCAAAAACATTTTATTAATTGTAAAACACATTGGTACACTTTAAAGTGAAGAAATTTGTTATTTATTTCCACTAGTTGTGCTGGTGGGATTTGAACCAGTGTCCACACAGCATTATTCTATCATCTTTGGACTACTGCATCAGTGACATCATCGTTGTGCTACCCTCTCCTCCATGCAAACCCCTTGCATTCTAACATTTTACAAACTTAACTGTAATTGACTGCTGTGAGCTTAATCTGTAGGCTATAAATGTGCCAGCACTTGGTATTAACCTTGTAAGCATCATGCTGATTAGAGTTCTCCTGCAGGATCCCCATGTCTTTCAGCTTTTGCCCGAGCATGGTCAGCATGAAAGTGTAGATATTTTCCAGACTGATACCAGGAGTGCAGAGGCTTAGGCAGGACTTCTGTACATCAAGGACAGCCTGGTACAGCTCAGCTTGGGGTCCCGTGAATCTGCAACAAAACAAGTCAGTCTTAGGATTTTCCAACAGGATACGAGCAAGGTTTTACATGTTACACATTTTCACAGGAGACAGGTTGGGTGAATTACATAGGATGTACAGCAGAGAAGCAGGCTATTCATCCTAACTAGTCCATGCCAGTGTTTATGTTCCACATGAACCTTATCCAATCTACTTTAGCCCTTCTCAACATATTCATCCACCGCTTTTTCTCTCATGTGCTTCTACACTATTTGCCATGCTGAGTCCCCCATTTAACTGCTCCCTTTCACTCATGCTCTATAACAAAATTTCAAATTAATTCTCTTACACATACGGCAGTAAACTAATTACTTTTGAATGGGCTTTTTCAACTTTCAAACTAACTAAAATGAATTTTTGCACAAATAGTTCACTTTTGGAAGTGTTTCTCTTGCTTGTTTTGCATTTCTTGTAACGACATTCCGTTACTGATGACCAAGTTATTAGCTTTCAAGCTGCCATTAGCACTCACTCCTCCACAGTGTGCATTGACCTTTAGCAACTTTAATTTCCATTGAACATGAAATCATCATGTGTAATGGCAGCCTTGACTTTTATCCATTTGTCACATGTATCACACTTTCCTTTCCAACACACTGTCTCAACTACACCCTCTATAATACCAATTTTTATGCGGTGTGTTTAAATAGGTCTATTTCCAAGGGACAACCCTACAATTTAAGGTTGATAAAACAAGCTACTGCAGATGCTGGAAATCTGAAATAAAAACAAAGTTCCAGAGAAACTCAGCAGGTTTGGCAGCATTTGAGGAGGGAGAAACAGAGTTACTGTTTTGAGTAGAAAATGACTCTTCTTTGGATATGCTTTAAATAGCTTTGCTTAAGGTTAGTTCAAGCAGAGGGCTCTGTAGAAAACAATTAATTACATTTTGTTTTTTATACTTTATTAAATTTTTTTTGAGAGACATAATTGAAAAGTAGGAAGATCAAGTTAAACTTGTATAGAACCTCCATTAGACCACATTGCACGTTTTTGGTCTCCAAATTGTTAAAAGGATTTCAGGACACTGAAGAAGGGGCATAAAAGCATTACAAAGAAGCCACCTGCAGAGCTGAGAAGTTATATGCATAGGAAAAACTTAACAAACTGGAGCTCTTTTGCTAAAAAAGAAAAGGCTGAGGGAAGATCTGATCTTTTAAAAACGAAGGACTTTGAAATAGTAGATGTAGAGACGATGTTTCCACTTATCGGGGGAGTACAAAAACACAGGCCATAAATATAAGACAGCACTAATAAATCCAATAATGAATTCAGGAGAAATCTATTTTTTCTGGACAATTCTGGTTAGAATGTGGAACCTCAGTTGTTGAGTCATCTTAGGTGCATTAAAAAAGGTAAAGTAGTAGATGGGAGAGGAAGGAACAGAACAGTGCTGGTGTCCCTGGAAAGGGTTCAGAAAAGATTTACCAGGATATTGACAGGAATGGGAGGATTTGAGTTATCAAAATAGAGTGGAACTTACTGAAGCATAGGAGGTCGAGGGGTGACTTCAGAGGTTATTAAATCATGAGAGGTATAGATTAGGTGAATAGCAGGTGTCTTTTCCCTCAGGTGGGGTTTTCAAGACAAGGGGGGCATATGACTAAAGTTGAGAGATTTAGAAAAACCATGTGTGGCAATTTTTCTTTTCAAACAGAGGATGTTTTGAGAATGAAATGAACTTCCAAAGGAAGCAGTTGTTGTGGGTACAGTTAATATGTTTAAGACGTTTGGATAAGTACATGAATAGGAAAGATTTGGAGGGATGTGGGACTAATTTTAGTTTGGGATTATCTTTGGCATGGACTTGTTGGACCAAAGGGTCTGTTTCCATGCTGTATGACTCGATTCAATATATTTATCAGGTGACAGAAGCACCAACATTGATATGGACCTGTTGGACTAAGATGCATAATCTTGCTGATTAACTGCAGTAGAGAAGTTCCCACTCCTCCCTTGTATACACTCTATAAGGCTGAGGTTAGTTCCACAGACAGGAGCAGTCACTTGTACCTTAGCATTCCTTCTATTTACTCCCACACAATGAACATCCCCTATTCAACAGAACCACGATAAGAATCTGATCCAATCCACCTTGACACATTCCCTGGCTAGAGAAGTCATTGGTTTGGAAATGGGACAGGGAATCCTAGGTGAGATTCCCTCTCCTTTATCTAGTGTTACTGTGGGTGAGAATGGTTTTACTGCTCTCTTGGCCAAGACTTGGTACTGAACTTTCTTATTTGAACAGCTGGGTCGAAATAAGGTATTGTGTTTGCTAAGTGATTTATTGCAGTGCTGGCAGTCACCTTTTCATCAGTAAACACTGTAAGGGCAATCGGGGCTCATTTGGACAGTTTAGGCAGGAACTAGGGACTCATATTAGATGCAGTTATGAAGGAGCCGGCAGAACACAAACTTCTTCTGAGAAGCACTCCAGAAATACCTATCAAATGAGTGCTCCTGAGAAGTGATTATCTTTGTTACAGGACAATTGTTGAAGTAGATGCACAAATAATGAGATATTGTAACTGTAGTAAAGAATCAGTTACATAAGGACACCTTGTTTTGATGCCACTGAACAGCTGCTTGCCACACCTAGAATAGAGAAGAGTTGCCCTGTTTCCCAGCCAGTTAGGAACATTATGAAGGCAGGGTAAGACATTGGCTAAGGCAATTAATGGCATACAACTAAAGACATGGGAGCAATACCAGGCAGAGTTTAAGAACCTCAGCAGGAAGAATGAACTAATTGTGAACCTTTAAACAAATATTAAAATGTTCTCCAGCCATACTGCAAAAAACCCCATGTTTTCCAATACTGAGTTAACCAAGTCTTACCTTCATACTGCACCTTTCACAGCCTCAAGATGTTCCTAGGCACTCTTACAATTAAATGTTCTGAAGCGTAGTCAACATTGTAATACATTTAATACAGCAACTAATGTGTTCACAGCAAGGTTCCACAAACAGCAATCCTCATATTCAAGCGATGTTGGTGGAGGGATTGATATTGCCCAGAACTGGGGAGAACTCCCTCCTTCCTTTTCTTCAAAATGATGCCATGGGATCACTGACATTCTCCTGAGACGGCCGGCAAGCCCACAGCCTTATACTGTATGTGTACTGATATTGGGTACAGGCATTTCTCAGCATAAAGGCCCGAATTGCTTGAATGGTCTGTTCCTCCTTAGTGTCCAGGGTAACTTGAGAAATTTCCATTTAAGCGGGTTCTAAGTGGCAGGTATTGAAACATACTCAACATGAGGAAATCCCTTCCCAAAGAGTGGGAAGGAAAATGGTGGACTGTATACTAAAATGATGAGAGTGGTGGAGGGTGGGGTAAATGGGTGGATCAAATCTCTGTGTCTCACCTTCCATTGACAGGCCAAACGCGAGTGACATCACTGACGTAGCCAGAATACTCACAGCCACCATCCAATAAGACCATCTCCCCATCCTGGGAAAAGAGTGAAATTAGTAGGTTAATAAAGAGACAAGAGGAGGTCACCAGCTCCTCAAGCTTTCTCTGTCATTCCACTAGACCATAGCTGATCTGTTTCCTAACCCACCTTGATTCTGTAACCCTAATACCTTGCTCAATAAAAAACAAAATCAGTTTTTAAAAGTTTCAACAAACTCTCAGCTTCAACAGCAATTCTGAGACAGAGATTTCCAGGTTTCTACTATCCTTTGTATAAAGAAGTGCTTAACATCATTCCTGTCTGGGCCAGTTCTAACTTTAAAGTTAGGTCTCTGTATTGTAGACTAGCCCATCAGCAGAAATAATTCCTCTATAGATCATAGAATTCCCAGAGTGTGGAAGCAGGCCATTTGGCCCATCGAGTCCACATCGACCCTCCAAAGGGCATTCCACCCAGACCCACCACCTACCCTATCCTGTAACCCTGCATTTCCCATGGCTAACCCACCTAGCCTACACATCCATAAGACCATAAGACACAGGAGCAGAAATTAGGCCATTCAGCCCATCGAGTCTACTCTGCCATTCAATCACGGCTGATAAGTTTCTCAACCCCATTCTCCCGCTTTCTCCCCATAACCCTTGATCCCCTCGACAATCAAAAACCAATCTATCGCCATCTTAAGTATATTAAACGACCTGGACTCTGCAGCGTTCTGTGGTAGTGAATTCCACAGATTCACCACTCTTTGGCTGAAGAAATTTTTCCTTATCTCCATTCTAAAAGGTCTTGCCTTTACTTTAAGGCCGTGCCCTCGGGTCCTAGACTCCTACCAATGGAAACATCTTCTCAAACTCTACTCTATCCAGGCCATTCTGTATTCTGTAAGTTTCAATTAGATCGCTCCTCATCCTTCTAAACTCCATCGCGTATAGACCCAGAGTGCTCAAACGTTCCTCATATGTTAAGTTTTTCATTCCTGGGACCATTCTCGTGAACCTCCTCTGAACCTGCTCCAGGGCCAGTATATCTTTCCTGAGATATGGGGCCCAAAACTGCGCACAATACTCCAAATGTGGCCTTATAGAGCCTTATAGAGCTTCAGAAGCACATCCCTGCTTTTATATTCAAGTCCTCTCAAAATAAATGCCAAAGTTGCATTTGTCTTCCTAACTACTGACTCAGCCTGCAAGTTTACCTTGAGAGAATCCTGGACTAGAATTCCTAAGTCTCTTTTTGCACCTAAGACATCTGAATTTTCTCGCAATTTAGAAAATAGTGCATGACCTCACACTTTCCCACGTCGTACTCCATCTGCCACTTCTTTGCTCACTCTCCTAACCTGTCTAAATCCTTCTGCAATCTCCCCACATCCTCAATACTACCTGTCCCTCTACCTATTTTTGTATCGTCCGCAAACCTAGCCAGAATGACCCCGTTCCTTCATCTAGATCATTAATCTTTAAAGTGAAAAGTTGTGGCCCCAACACTGACCCTTGTGGAACACTTGTCACCAGCTGCCATCCTGAGAAAGACCCTTTTATCCTCACTCTTTGCTTTCTGCCAGAGATCCAATCTTCTACTCATGCTAGCACTTTGCCTCTAACACTACGGGCCCTTATCTTACTCAGCAGCCTCCTGTGTGGCACCTAGTCAAAGGCCTTCTTGAAGTCCAGGTAGATAATATCCATTGGCTCTTCTTGGTCTAACCTGCTTGTTCCTTTCTCAAAGAATTCTAACAGATTTGTCAGACATGACCTTCCCTTGATGAAGCCATGCTGACTTTACCCTATTTTATCATGCACTTCCAAGTATTAAGAAATCTCATCCTTCACAATGGACTCTAAAATCTTACCCATGACCGAGGTTAGGCTAATTGGCCTGTAATTTTTAGTCTTTTGCCTTACTCCCTTTTTAAACAGGGGTGTCACGTTAGTGATTTTCCAGTCCTCCGAGACTCTCCCTGACTCTAGCGATCCCTGAAAAATCACCACTAACACCTCCACTATCTCTTCAGCTATCTCCTTAAGAACTCTGCGATGTAGTCCATCAGGTCCTGGTGATTTATCACCTTTAGGCCATTCAGTTTTTCTAGCACCTTCTCCTTGGTGATGGCCACCATACTCAGCTCTGTCCCCTGAATCTCTTGAATTTTTGGGATATTACTCGTGTCTTCCACTGTGAAGACTGGTGCAAAGTAATTATTCAGTTCCTCAGCCATTTCTTTGTTCCCCACTATTATCTCTCCAGCTTCATTTTCCAGTGGTCCTATGTCTACTTTTGCCTCTCTTTTGCCCTTTATATATCTAAAGAAATTCTTACAGTCCTCCTTTATATTACTGGCTAGCTTACCCTCATATTTAATCTTCTCCCTCCTTTTTTTTGTTGCCCTCTGTTGGTCTTTGTAAGCTTCCCAATTCTCTGATTTCCCACTGCCCTTTGCCACATTATATGCTTTCTCGTTTGCTTTTATGCTATCCCTGACTTCTCTAGTCAGCCATGGTTGCCTCATTGTCCCTGTACCATGGTTCTTTTTCCTAGGGATGAATTTTTGCTGTGTCCCCTGAATTACTCCTAGAAAATCCTGCCATTGCTGTTACACTGTCTTGCCTGCTAGGCTCCTCTCCCAGTCAATTCTGCCCAGCTTCTCCCTCATGCCTCTGTAGTTGCCTTTATTCAACCGTAATACTATTACCTCTGATTTTATCTTCTCCCTCTCAAATTGCACAGAAAATTCAATCATATTATGATCACTGCCTCCTAAGGGTTCCTTCACCGTAAGCTCCCTTATCAAGTCTGCTTCAGTGCACAACACTAAATCCAGTATTGCCTGTTCCCTTGTGACCTCCACCACAATCTGCTCCAAAAAGCCATCCCTGGACAGTATGGGCAACTTAGCATGGCCAATCCAGCCTAACCTGCATGTCTTTGGACTATGGGAGGAAACCGGAGCACCCAGAAGAAACCCACGGAGAGAGGAAGAATGTCCACACAGACTGTTGCCCGAGAGTAGAATCGAGCCCGGGCCCTTGCATTTTACCAATTTTACCATTTTAGCAATAGCTACAATTTCTTTTGGGAAGGTCTTGTGGTGCAGTGAGTAGCATTCCTGTCTCTGAGCCCGAAGTTATGGGTTTGAGTCCCACTAAATGGATGTGGAAGGTGTGTTCATACCAAGCCAAACAGATTAATTACCAACGTGCACATCCTTCCGACACAAATGGCAAGAGATAAGAGCAGGACAGATCCTTGCTCACCACATGATGCAAAGAACATCAGAGCCTCCACCACCACCATTTGTAGTTCTGGGCTGCAACACATATTTAAAAGTGCATGTTGCTAAAGCACCCACTGCAATTCTTTTAATCATCTTAAACACTTAAATTAGTACAAGCCTTAAACTTCTATACAGCACTCAAGGAAATACAAGTCTAGTTTACGCAATTTGTCTTATAATAACTTTCATTTATGTAATACTCTTGCAGTAGTTAAGCATCCCAAGGAGTGTCAAAATGTTATCAAACAAACTTTGTTTGAGCCTCATGAAGAGAGTTAGGACAAGTGATCAAAAATTTTGTCAAAGAGGCATCATTTAATGAACGTAATAAGAAAGGGTAAAAGGGTCAAAGAAGTGATGGGCTTGGATTTGGAGGTCCAGTCGAAATGCCTATTTGAATGATCAGAGAAACTCAAAAATTTTCATTTGTTCATGGGAGTTGGGTGTTGCTGCCTCGATTGACATCCATTACCAAAAGAACAGTTAAGATTCGACCACATTGCTCTGGTTCTGCAGCTGTGAGTAGGCCAGGCCTGGTAAGGATGGCTGATTTCCTTCTCTAAAGGACATTAGTGAACCAGATGGATTTTTATGAGAATCAACGATGGTTATGTGGTCTCCACGACAAGAGCTTTCATTCCAGATTTTTGTTAAATTCAAATGTAACCATGAAATCATGTTCCCTGAAAATTACCGTGACTAGTTTCTTGATTTACTAGTCCGGTGACATTACCATTATGCCACCATTTTCCCTACATTGAAGAATGGAGTTATACAATACAGGAGGGAGCCGCAGCCCTGGAATCAACAAAAACTTTACCTTGGGGATATCACCAGAAATTCCCCAATATGTAACCATTGATCATTGGCAGGTGCAAATTAATCCTTCTGCTTCTTCAGCATCAACACTCAAAAGTACAAACGACAGCAAGCAAGTTCTCCTCCAGAAGTAATCAAATTACCCAGGAAAAATTAATCATGGTGACTAAAAAAATTTAGAAAGGAACTACTCCTACAATCCCAGGCTGCTTCTGCCCAGTAGTGAGCCTGTCAGCAGCAAGCACAGCAAGCAAACAGCCTCCTCTGATTGAAGGAGCAGCAAGAAGGTAAGATGACCGCTGAAGTGTTCCCCGGCTGGGAGGGAACATTCCTCTCTGGTGATTGTTGTGTGGTGTCAAGGACGCTTAGCCTCTGATCTTTGGGTAAGTGTCCTCTAAGGTAATCTTTGAGATACACAACAATGCAGAATTGCTGAACAGAAACTGATAGCCAACTTCCATACCCATGAAGATGGCCTCAGCTGTGATCTTGGGTTCTTTGTCGTGCTACATGTGACCCCACCACACTGTTCTGTATCTGTGAAATCTTCCTTACTGTCCTGTTTTGTCACCAGCACCTTGACAAATTGTTATGATCTCTCCACCTTCATTACTTTGTACAGTTTTGAATTACTTATTACTTTGGTTAGATGTGACTCTTATACCTAGCGTGTTATTCCAGTCATTTGGTTTGTCTCCAGTGCCACGTTATTTTCAATTTTTTGTAATTATCTCTCTGCCCCATTTAATCGGATTATAGATCATCCCTTCGCTTGTTATTCAGCTGTTGACACTTTATGCACAATGTCTAACACTTTGGATCACCTGCAGAGACTTATTATTCGTCACTCTACACACCATTTGCATGGTCTTTTGATCTCTCTGCCCGTAATCTCTCGCAGCCTATAAATCCTGTATTCTGCGTGCTTGTCTCTCACTTCACCTGACAAAGGGGCTACGCTCTGAAAGCTTGTGATTTCAAACAAACCCATTGGACTATAACCTGGTGTCATGTGACTTCTGACTTTGTCCACCCCAATCCAACACCAGCACCTCCACATCATGGCAAATACAGAAGCTATGTGACTGCTTCTCACCTAATGAAGGAGATAGCGAGAATGAGAAAGCAGCCTCCAAAAATCAAGAAGTAGCCTTTCAGAAATCTCACGAACAGCTCTTAGGAAAAAGAAAATATTTTGACTGCAGTTCAGCATGTACCTGTGTATAACAAGGAATGACTACGTTCTTACCTTAATCACTTGGTTATTTTTCACATAATGCAGTGTATTAGAGCGATTGCCGCCAGCTACCACGGGAGGGTAGGCCAAGAGGTCCGCCCCACGAGCTCGGCACTCAAAGTCAAACTACAATTGAAAAGCATTATGGAATGGCAGGTTATGAAAGACTGCTCTCTGAAATGTTTTATGTATGTTGTACAGAAACCAAACATATTTCAGGATTTTATTCCTGCACTTTTAGTATGACAAGCAGACAACATGCATTTACCTGAAACAAAAGTGTACCACTTCATTAAGTATAACTTGGGGAGTCTATCAATGGTAAACCTTCAGTGGAGAGTCAAACACTCCCCTACATATGCGAATGTACACAACATACAATAAAAGAACCATATTTAAAGGCAGTAATCCATCTCCAGGATATTCTCCCCGTGTCTGCGTGGGTTTCCTCCGGGTGCTCCGGTTTCCTCCCATAGTCCAAAGATGTGCAGGTTAGGTGGATTGGCTATGCTAAATTGCCTGCAGTGTTCAGGGAGGTGTAGATTAGGTGGGTTATAGGGGGATGGGTCTGGGTGGGATGCTGTGAGGTTTGTTGGGCCGAAGGGCCTGTTTCCACACTGTAGGGATTCTATGATATGAGATCATGATCTAGTGCCTTGACTCATTACATCACTGACTTCCAGCTTTTGTATTCTTCGACTACATTAGCCACTTCATTTCCCCCATTGCTATTATCTTGGTGGTTCAGTTTTTATACTCTTCAGCTCTGTTTCAATGTGTGGAAATCAAAGCACAGTACACTGTGTCCTATTTTAACTCTCAACCTTTTCTGACTTAGGAACATAGGAGCAGGAGTAGGCCACTCAGTCCCTCAAGCTTGCATTGCCATTCTAGATCATGTTTGATCATCTACCTCAATGCCATATTCCAGCAGTATCTTTAATACCATTAATAAGGAGAGGTCTATCAATCTTTGTGTTGAATTGACTTAATGACACAGCTTTCCCTGCCCCGAAAGGTGGATAATTCCAAAGATTCACCACTCTCTGAGTAAAGAACTTCCTCCTCACCTCAGTCTTAAATGCTGTTCTTTTATTCTAAGATTGAATCCCCTTGTTCTAGACACACAGCCAAGAGGAAACATCCCTCCTTCGTACATTCTTTTTATCCCTTTAGGAATTTTCTAAGCTTCAATAAGATCATATTTCACTCTTCTAAACTCCAGAGAAAAAAGATCCATCATCTCAGGAGTCAGTATTGTGAATCTCTGCTACACTCCCTCTAGGATTTAGCACATTTGCTAAGCCACCCCTACCTATTGTTATATTACTCCATGTAGGCCTGGCTGCATCCACCCATGAAAGTATCCATACTTTGCTGCTTACCCTTGCATAAAGATAGGCCTCATCAACTGGAGCCTTGGTTGAGAACATTGTGCTGATGAATGCCTGAAAATAAACAACCAGCCTTGTATCAGCTCCTTGGCAATCTATAAACTTTGCACAAAACACAGAGCAACTGCAACACAGCAACATAATTACAAAACCAGAAGTACCTGTACCGGGACGAGTACGCATAGTTTTGAGACTCATCACAGAGAAACTTTCTCCCAGGCATAAAGGACACCTATTTAGCAATGGGATGATGGTGGGCCAATCCATGCAGCCATAGAGTCAGAGATCGACAGCACAGAAAATGATCCTTTGGCCCATCATGCTGGTCAAAAGCAACCACCTAACTAATCTAATCCCATTTTTCAGCACTTGGCCCATAGCCTTGTATGCTTTGACACTGCATATCTAAATACTTTTTAAATGTTATAAGGGGAGAAACCGTCATTGGTTTCACAGCAATTGGTTCTACTTTGAAGCTGTGTGGTGTATTTTTACGTATTCCAGATGGATGGCTAAAAGATATGCTCATCCCTTGTATATGTTAACAAGAGGTTCATTGCCTGGTATAGGGAGTTCTGCCTTTTACTGGGCTGAATGGAGCTGAAACTGGACCTGTACTCAAGACATTCACATCTCCATTCAGCCCGAATGGCGAGACTTTGAGGAGATGTTGAAGGCTACCACCAAAAACAGAGTTTCTTACAAAAGGTTCTTACTTCTTGGGGTCCCGCTGAATCCAGAAGACTATTGTGGATCACAGCGTGTCCATCCCAAACTCCAAGATCTCATCCTGATTGTATTCTCTCCTCTTCAAAGACAGCCAAAGAAAATTCATGCTGTTCACCAGTGAACTACACAGATACATCCAGCAGGCACTGGTTATTCATCTCATTCATTAATGTCCTTTACGGAAGGAAATCTGCCATCCTCACCTGGTATAGCCTACATGTGATTCCAGACCCACAGCAATGTGGCTGACTTTTAACTGCCCTCTAGGCATTTACGAAAGGACAATAAATGATGGCCTAATCAGAGATACCAGAATTCAGTGAACAAATTTTTAGAAGTCAAACTTTGATGAGGTCTAAGGTTCAGTTTTAATCAGGCTTCAGGCCTACTTGTTCAGCTGCACAGATCTTTTTCTGCATACAGCTCATGCCTGGGATTCTGACTCCATGGGACCTCTTGCCACACCTACGCTTAGAAGTCTGCTGGAGAAATATGTGGAACCCAGTGTCCTTTAGTGGGGTGGGCTGAAAACCGAGACTCAAAGCAGTATTGACACTCCCAATCTGCAACAGAATAAATATGCTTGCAACTGCTGTATGCTAACAAGTTAATGTTGCTACGTGAACAGCAGTAGCCCTAACACTGGGTTTCATGTTGGAGCAAAGGATTATCTTCTGCCCATTGAGAGGGTGAGCCAGGGAGACCAGGAAGCCAGTTAGTTAGTTGTGATGGCAGTGGGACCATGACAATTGGTCTCAGTCGCCCTGACTTGGTTTTTGAACCCATGCTTCTCTTGATATGCTTTAATAACTTTGACTTGAGTACAATTTCAAAGTTTGTTGATAACATAAAACAATGAAGTCTTGTGAACTGTAAGCAGGATGGTCATGAACCTCAAGACGACAAGGAGAAGCTGGGGAATCGGCAGAAAAGCGGCAAATGAAATAACATGCAGAGATGTGAAAAATTATTTTGTTAGGAAGAACAAGAAGAGCAAATGTAAAATAAAGGATACAATTCCAAAATGGTGCAGGACAGGTGTGTACCTGAGATGTAACCATTCTGCAATCTTATATTTGTGGCACCTAATTTTGGGACCTCCCCAAATGGAAGGTGGGGGAGCAGATGGAAAACTGGAATTAAGATCAAAATTGGACAAGCCATTGAATAGTGGAGCAGGACCAAAGGGCCCAATGGCCTTCCCGTACTCCTAAGTCCTACATTTCCATGAAACTATTAAAACTACAAAAAATGAGGTGCATTTTCTTGTCAGCAAAAAAACCCATCCCTCCAACTCGCTCCCAATTCCGTTATGATATGACCTACCTCGGAGGTGACCTTCGCAGCCGTTTTCAAGAGTTCGATCTCTGTGTTGGACTTAGTGAGTCGTAGATATTGAACAAGTTTCTGAACTGGTTGGACTGTGTTGTTGCTCTGCATCTTAATAGCTATAAGGGGCTGCATATAGTCTACGTGCAACCTTGGGTGAACAACTGGCTCACTGTCGTACCACACCGTGCACCCTTCATCTATTTGACAGACAGGAGAGGAACAGGCAATTCTTTATTCAGTGCAGTGCAACAATTTTCATTTGTATAGAGTCTTTAACATCATGCTTGACGGAAGCATTATAAAACAGAATTTGACACTAAGCCTTGCATGTAGATATTTGCATATAAGACAAAAAGCTTCATCAAAGGGATAGGTTTTAATAAAACAATTAAGATTTTTGTGATCTACAGCATATGGCAGTGCAGCTCATTCTGTTCTGAGCTGCTGGGTGTGCATCCAAGTTTTCTTGCAATCGTCCCAACTTCATCAAGAATGGTCAGCATGGCTATTGAGGAGGGGCACCATGCCTAACAAATTTGATTGATTGCTTCGAGATGGTGATTGGGTAGATTGGTGAGGCTGGTGCAGTTGATGCAGTCTGTGTGGACCTCAGTAAGGCTTTTGACAAGGTCTCCCATGGCAGCCAGGTTAGGAAGATGAAAACCCATAGGATCCAGGCCAATATGGCAAATTGGATCCAAAATTCACTTTGTGGCAGGAGGCAGACGGTGATCGTCAAATGGTTTTTGAGAGTCTGGAAGCCTGTGTCCAGTGGTATAACACAGGATTCAGTGCTGACTCCTGTGCTGTTTGTTGAGCACATTAATGATCTAGACACAAGGATGTATGAGGCTTGATCACCAAATTCATAGACGACATGAAAACTGGAGGTGAGGGAAACACTGAGGAGGAAAGCCTTAGACTGTAGGTCGATATAGTCAGGCTAGTCAGATGGGTTGAATGGTAGCAAATGAAATTTAACCCTGAAAAATGTGTGGTGATGCATTTCGGGAGGACTAATAAGGCAAGGGAGTACATGTTGAATGGTAGGACACTAGGAATTACAGAGGATCAGAGGGACCTTAGTGCGCATGTCTATAGATCCTTGAAGGTAGCAGGACAGGTAGATAAGGTTGTGAAGAAGGCAAGTGAGATACTTGCCTTTGTTAGTCAAAGCAGTGAATACCAGAGCAGGGAGGTTATGGTTGAGCTGTATATAACATTAGTTAGGCCACAGCTGGAGTACTGTATACAGTTTTGTTTGCCACACAAAAGAAGAGTGTCTGGAAATGGAAGATCTGATTGCGCCAGAGAGGGTGCAAGCGAGATTCATGAGGGTGTTGCCTGGGCTAAAGTGATTCAGTGGTGAACAGAAACTAGATAAGCTGGGGTGTTTTCCTTACAGTAGAAAAGGCTGAGGGAGAGGTTCTGATTGACAGGGTAGATGCATAGACAGATAGATGGGGAGAAACCTTTCCCCTTAGTACAGGGATCAATAACCAGGGGGCACAGTTTTCAGATAAGCAGGAGGTTCAGAGGGGTTAAAATTGTATCAGAGATAAAAGGTACTGTAGATGCTGGAGAATCCGAGACAACAAGGTGTGGGGCTGGATGAACACAGCAGGCCAAGCAGCATCATAGGAGCAGGAAAGCTTGATGTTTCGGGCCTAGACCCTTCATCAGAAATGGGGGAGGGGAAGAGGGTTCTGAAATAAATAGGGAGAAAGGGGTAGGCGGATAGAAGATGGATAGAGGAGAGGATAGGTGGAGAGGAGGCAGACAAGTCAAAGAGGTGGGGATGGAGCCAGTAAAGGTGAGTGTAGGTAGGGAGGAGATAGGTCAGTCCAGGGAGGACGGACAGGTCAAGGGGGCGGGATGAGGTTAGTAGATAGGAGACGAGGGTGGGGCTTGAGGTAGGAGGAGGGGATAGGTGAGAGCAAGAACAGGTTAGGGAGGCGGGGACGAGCTGGGCTGGTTTTGGGATGCGTTTGGGGGAGGGGAGATTTTGAAGCTTGTGAAATCCACATTGATACCATTGGGCTGCAGGGTTCCCAGGTCGAATATGATTTGCTGTTCCTGCAGCCTTCGGGTGGCATCAATTGTGGCATTGCAGGAGGCCCAGGATGGACATGTCGTCTGAGGAATGGGAGGGGGAGTTGAAACGGTTCGCGACTGGGAGGTGCAGTTGTTTGTTGCGAACTGAGCGCAGGTGTTCTGCAAAGCGGTCCCCAAGCCTCCGCTTGCTTTCCCCAATGTAGAGGAGGCCACAACAGGTACAGCGGATGCAGTATACCACATTGGCAGATGTGCAGGTGAACATCTGCTTGATGTGGAAAGTCTTCTTGGGGCCTGGGATTGGGGTGAGGGAGGAGGTGTGGGGGCAGGTGTAGTACTTCCTGCAGCTGCAGGGAAAAGTGCCAGGTGTGGTGGGGCTGGAGGGGAGTGTGGAGCGGACAAGGGAGTCACGGAGGGGGTGGTCCCTCCGGAAAGCAGACAAGGGTGGGGAGGGAAAAATATCTTTGGTGGTGGGGTCGGATTGCAGATGGCGGAAGTGTCGGAGGATGACACGTTGGATCCGGAGGTTGGTGGGGTGGTACGTGAGGACGAGGGGAATTCTTTTTTGGTTCTTATTGCGGGGACGGGGTGTGAGGGATGAGTTGCGGGAAGTGCGGGAGACACGGTCGAGGGCGTTCTCGACCACTGTGGGGGGGAAGTTGCGGTCCTTGAAGAATGAGGACATCTGAGATGTGCGGCAGTGGAATGCCTCATCCTGGGAGCAGATGCGGCCGAATTGGGAATAGGAGATGGCATTTTTGCAGGAAGGTGGGCGGGAGGAGGTGTATTCTAGGTAGCCGTGGGAGTCAGTGGGCTTGAAATGGATATCGGTTTCTAGGTGGTTACCCGAGATGGAGACAGAGAGGTCCAGGAAGGAGAGAGAGGTGTTAGAGATGGTCCAGGTGAACTTAAGGTTGGGTGGAAGGTGTTGGTGAAGTGGATGAACTGTTCGAACTCCTCGTGGGAGCACGAGGCGGCACCGATACAGTCATCAATGTAACGGAGGAAGAGGTGGGGTTGAGGGCCAGTGTAGGTGCGGAAGAGGGATTGTTCCACATAACCTACAAAGAGGCAGGCATAGCTTGGGCCCATGCGGGTTCAGAGGGGATTTGAGGAAAAATACTTCACTTAGAAGAAGTGAATATCAGGAACTCATCGCATGAAAGGGTAGTAGAGGCAGGAAGTCTAAAGACATTTAAGAACTGTTTAGATGAATACTTGAAATGCCATAGAATACATGGCTATGGGCCAAGTGCTGGAAAATGGGATTTTAAAAAATGGATGTCTGATTAACAGGGTGGGCTTCTTTTTGTGCTATACACAACGTGACTCTAACTTGATCCTATCAAACGGAGATCGCAATGTGCGGTCATTGGCATTGCTGCAGGAGAAACAGCATGTCTCAACTTCCCAATCGGTTGTACACGGGGATAGAGGTGGAGCAGAATCATATAGCATTGAAGAATGCCATTCAGAACATCATGCTGTGTCAGCTCATTGTAAGATCAATGCAACAATTCCTGAACCCTGTTCTTTCTCCACAACCTGACAAATAGAACATAGAACATAACAGCGCAGTACAGGCCCTTCGGCCCTTGATGTTGCGCCGACCTGTGAAACCAATCTGAAACCCATCTAACCTACACTATTCCATTATCATCCATACGTTTATCCAACAACCATTTAAATGCCCTTAAAGTTTCTCCATCAAGTATTTATCCAACTTCCTTGTGAAAGTTAAGACAGAATCTACTTTCAACAGCCTTTCAGCTAACACACTACAAAAGTGTTGCATGTTCTACATGAATTTTTTGTCTGTTTTTAAATCTGGGTGCTCCAGTTATTGAACCCCCTTTGCTAGCTGAAACAGTTTCTCCTTATCTACTCAATCAAAAGTCCCCTCTCGTTTCAAACACCACGATCAAATCTTCTTCGATCTTTGCGTCCTCAGAATCTTTAGTCTCTCCGTATTCTGATAAAAAAAAACCTCAAGCGTGGCACTGTTGTTGTAAATCTCCTCTGCAAACTCTTCATGATTTCACACTCTTCATGAAGTAGTGTGCCCAGAATCAAACACAATACTCCAGCTTAGATCGACCCAGGGATTTATTGCATTCATACTCGATGCTGCTACTCTTAAAGCCAATCATATCTGAAGTATTTGTTTTCTGGGGTTGAAAGTTCAGGTCTAGTCGTGTCCACATAGACATATTGTTTAGCCATGTTATGGTCTGTTGTCCATCATTACTGAGAGAAGACAGCAGCAAGGTAATCAATGACAGATAACTCTGCATTCCTAAAGAATGGTTCACACTGCTTTTACATTAAGAAGGGATAAACAATGCATGAAGAGGGAAAAGAGACTGAACCTTTTATTCCCTTTATCATCTTGACCTATCATCTTCACCAGGTGGATATACGTCTGCACCTGCAGTCCACTGAATTTGTACCATTTAATTCATATTTTGCTTTTCCTCATTTTTCCTTCCAAAATGCATCAATTCACTTTCCCATTATATTTCATCAGCCAGTGACCTGTCCATTTCAGCAGATTCACTCCCTTAACTCTGCTATTTTCCTCCTAGCCACGTATTATACTCCTAACAGGTGCCAACACAAACCTGGCAAAAATGACCTCTTCCCCACTCAAATTAAGCTCATTACAGCAAAAAAAGCAGGAGCATGAAAACCTTACAGACAATCTTGTATACTTTCATCTGATTTGGAAAACAATGCCCCACTACTGTTTTTCACCTTGCTGTACACTTGGTGTCACTGCCCCTTTAATTTCATGGGCTTCAGTTAGACGAACAAATCTGTTGTGTGGTATTCTATTCAATGCCTACTGAAAATCCACATTCACATGGACAGCACTATGTTTATCAATCCTCTCCATTGTTTCATGAAAAGACTGAATCAAGTTTAGTCAGTGACGACTGGGCTTTAACGAGTCTGTGACATCTGTCGTTTATTAATCCACATTCTTTCAAATGACAGGGAGTTTTGCCTCATTATCTCTAGAAATGCCCTCAGCACAGATGCTAGTGGCTGATTTGCCAATATATTATCTTTCTTCCTTTTATTTTAACACAAGAAAAATGAGTTTGAAAAACAGGAAAAATAAGTGAGTGAAAAAGTTAGTGCTGACATAAATGATGCCCACTATGACTAAAATATTGCTGAGGCTTGCTGATTTGTCATCAGCATTGCCCTAGAACATTACGGACTAGCCTGACCTCCAGTACCATATGGCCAAACACAACTGACTCAGGTACAGTCTTCACTCATCTTCTTCTGGGGTCAATGCAGCTCAAGGAAACTCCAATAATCTTCCAGATGTTATAAACCCTTGCAGATGAACAATTCGCAGCATACTGAACGTTGACACCACCCCTTGTGTTCAGGAACTAACCCAATTTCCTGCTGAGCAGCCAAAGACACAGCCAGCTCCCTCCCTGACCCCTTATGTATACGTCAACAACACTGCACTATGTCATTTATGGGCATCCATGTCTCATTCCATGGGGCTGAGACTGAATCCAAAGTAGGTGTTACCTATTGGCACTATTTACCATACCTCTTCTTGGCACAGAATAGATGTATTCCTTCCAGTATACTGCAGGGCTGGTCAACCACCCTAACCACACACTAACTTGTGGTGGCTGGCAGTATCAAGGGCACCTGTTGCTTTGAGATAGGTGCACATGGCACCTGACTATTGTCATAACAGCATTTCCAGTCTTTTATAAGTTGCTCAAGGCTAAAAAACTGTCCTTGGTGTACTTCCATTGTAAAAATGCTGATTCCTCAGCATGTTTCTTCTGAGTTTATGTTACAATTTCCATTGTTACAACATCATTATGCACTGCTGTGCTGTTCTCCCCTTTTTGCAACACAGCTTACAGAAGTGGGTCAGGAGGGGTTTTGTGGGGAGGATTGGGGAAGGCTATTTGGGGGCCACACAAAGAAGGTGACAGACTCACTAGGGATAGGAGTGAGGCTGCACTGGGTATTGGGAGGGGAAAGAACTGCTGTAGATCAGGGAAAAACTCACTGGAGATCGGCAAGAGAAGGACTCACTGGGGCTTGGGGATGGAAAAACTCACTGATTAGATGACTCTGACTGATTTTCTGCATTACCTCTCAGGTTCCTTGCAATTGGCAGTTAGGCCTTCACGATTATGAGGTGTATTAAGTACAGGCTTTGCATCACTTCCCACCATCTCGTCCACAGTGGCCATACCCAGCCCTCAGAGCACTTATACCTCAATGCCAGGAAACTATACCTAAGCCAAGAAGAATGGGTTAAGGGGAATATTAGGCAATGCTGGGGTTGAGAACAAGCAGCTTAAAGATTACATCCAGGTGCACTTTCAATAAAACTGTAACTCTTGGAGACATCTGGAATCTGGAGGCGCACCTGGAGAGCAGCGAGGACACAGGCAGGGACACCGAGGGAGCAGCGAGGACACAGGCAGGGACACCGAGGGAGCAGCGAGGACACAGGCAGGGACACCGAGGGAGCAGCGAGGACACAGGCAGGGACACCGAGGGAGCAGCGAGGACACAGGTGCACCAAAGGAGCAGTGAGGATACAGGTGCACCAAAGGAGCAGTGAAGATACAGGAAGTCACTAATGGACACAAGTGCAGCACAGGGTCCATGACCAATGTAAAGGTGTATGTGGAGAACTGAGCTCACCATGCATGGGCTGAACTGCAGTGCTGGACCAGAACAGCTTGCAAGCTTTAGCCCAAAGCCTTTTTGATGTGCACTTGCTCATTTGATTCCTTGGATGTTCCCTGCAGTCAATGCCAGTCCTGCTTCACACTTTGCAGAAGACTTAAATGAACAATGTCACACTGTGCTTTACGCTGTGTGTTTGTGTCAATCCAAGATGATGGACTTGATGCTGGTATGCCAGTGTCAATCACTGGCATTTACGCTCATTCTCCCTGTTTTCCACTACTCCATCTAGTGATTCATCTATCCCACAGATAATCTACCAGGACCCAGCAGTTCAACTACTGAATTGTGAGCATTGCCAGCAAATGGAGCCATGTATTTAAAATCAATTGTACTACCCAGTCTTCAAGTGAAGAGTCATAGTGGCATCTACATACTCTCACACAACTACTGTATTCATTGTAAGGACAGAACGTGTGTATTCTGCTCAGTCCCTCACCGATGAATAAAAGCCTTTTCTCAGTTTGGCTATTTTTTCAAAAAAATCATGCATGGGATGCGGGCGTCGCTGGCTAGGCAGCACTTATTGCCCATCCCCAGTTGCTCAGAGGGGAATTAGTAGTCAACCACATTGCTATGGGTCTGCAGCCAGACCAGGTAAGGATGGCAGTTTCCTTCCCAAAAAGACATTAGTGAACCAGATGGGTTTTTCCTGACAATCAGCAATGGATTCAAGGCAATCGTTAGACTCTTGATTTCAGATTTCTTTCTTTGAATTCAAATTCTTTCATCTGTCGTGGCGGAATTCGAATCTGGGACCCCAGAAGATTACCTGGGTCTCTGGATTAACAGTCCAGTGATAATACCACTAGGCCATTGCCTCCCCTATTTCAGAGATGGTTAAGAATCAACTACATTACTGTAGGTCGAGGGTCCATGTTGGAGCACTGAGATCAATTGAGATCAAACTTACTGTGCTAAGAAGTATTTTTGAAGTTTTGAACCTATTTAATTACTGAATAATACTTGACACTGAAGATGTTTACAGGGTCATTAATCACAATGTGATTGGAGATTTACCAATTTCCAGATGAGGCCTTACAACAGGGTTACGACCCCTTGTGAAACAGCAGATGGTTCATTTTACACTTTGAGACTGAGTTGGGAGTTACAGTATGTTGAGCAAAAGGTGCAATATTCTCTCTGTTTCTCCAAGGTGATGCATTGGATGCTGCTTCTGTCTGACGTATTAGTGTTGTCTTCTATTAAAAAACATTTTGCAAAAATCAAATGCCTGAAGCTCATTTTTGTTTTTTTCTATTGTTTTGGCTTTTCCTGTTAACAGCACATACCCAGCCAGCAGCCAGTCCTCTGCTAATGTTGATCTTTGACAGGTCATTAAAGGGATTGTCCACTACTGATTGTAACACCAAAGTCAGGCCCTAAATTCAATTCCCTAGCCAGGTTTCTGGCTGTTGTCAGCTTGTGCAGTTTTCTGAGAAATTTCCATGGAGCTATGGAATAGTATGAGTGATGCAGAAAGGGGTTAAGCTTGTAATAAATAACCTTAAGTTGAAAGAGATTGTCTATTTATTTTGCCTAACTAACACTGGCATTTCTAACATTATGATCAGCACTAGACAACTTAATTGATCCGAGAAGTCTCTGGCAAATGTGTGACATTGTATAGACAAGCAGCTATCTAACACATTCTAAATATATTACTACCTGTCCCCAGTGGTGTCTCTGCAGCTTTTGCCCCACTGCCTTGTAACCCAGCCTTTGCCAGTTGTCCTTCCTGGAGCAGGAGGCCATAGCTGGCTGATACTGCATCTCTGGAAACTAAACAAGGAGGTGGCAAGGTGCAAAAGCAGCTCTGGCCCCCAGATATAGCTGCAGTTGCTCATTAGTTCGCCAAGCCGGTTGTTCCATGTTTACAGACATTTCGTTACCATTCCAGGCAACATCACCTGTGTGACCTCTAATCGAAGTGTTGGTACCATGTTCTCTGTCATTTGTGTTGAAGGCAGTAAACAGGACTAACTTGATCAAAAACAAAGTTGCTGGAAAAGCTCAGCAGGTCTGGCAGCATCTCTGAAGGAGAAAACAGAGTTAACGTTTCGGGTCCGGTTACCCTTCCTCAGAACT
>JAHRHZ010000008.1:3182325-3203070 GCA_024137785.1 Ginglymostoma cirratum | reverse complement strand
GCTGTGGTGTGTGTTTGGCGGGGGGGGAGGTGTGAAGTTTGCGCTGTGGTGTGTGTTTGGCGGGGGGGGAGGTGTGAAGTTTGTGCTGTGGTGTGTGTTTGGCGGGGGGGGGAGGTGTGAAGTTTGCGCTGTGGTGTGTGTTTGGCGGGGGGGAGGTGTGAAGTTTGCGCTGTGGTGTGTGTTTGGCGGGGGGGGAGGTGTGAAGTTTGCGCGCGCGCCGTGATGTGTGGGGCGGGAAGCGCGCGAGCACCATTGAGGGGGTGTGAATTGCACGCGCACGCGCCTGGTGTGTGTATGAAGCGCGCGTGTGCACACCTCAAGTCTCCCCCACAGTGTCAAGTGAGTGTTACGTGTGCTTGTGTTGTTGGGGGCGGGGGGCGTGAGTGAAGTACTAGCATGCTGAGTGTGTGTGTGCATGTGACGGTAAGGGGCTGATGGTCAGAAGGAGGTAGAGGGACACCTAGGTAGGAGACGGGATGAGTTGAAGGCAACGAGGGGAGAAGATGGGGATGGTTAGGTGTAGAATACATCCAGAATGCCATTAAAGAGCTGAGGGAAAAAAAAAATCTGCAAGCATCGTGATTTGGTCCTCTTTCAGCTGCTTCTAGTACCAGGATTATATTATCAAAGCAGAATTCAACAATTTCTTTGTGCTTTTGAGCTCCACCAATAAATCTTAAAAATTCACAGTATTTGCTCCACATGCAGCACCAACCCCTATGTAACTGGACCTCCAGGCATTTTCGGAATTTGTGCACACATTGGGTGCGTAGCAGCTAGTACCAACCAACCTTGGCTGCATGGTGGATTGGGTAATTATTTGTCTGCTTTTGTACAGTGGAGTCTGGGTTTCATACAGTAAAACAGCAACAGGTTCAATTCATTTCAGACATGTGGGCCCTGTGCATTGTGATACACACACTGTCCATCTGAACCACATTATACATCAGGGAAAAGAGACAACAAGGTGTAGAGCTAGATGAACACAGCAGGCAACGCAGCATCAGAGGAGCAGGAAAGCTTACGTTTTGGGTCTGGACCCTTCTTCAGAAATGGAGGAGGGGAAGGGGATTCTGAAATAAATAGAGAGAGGGGGAGGCGGATGGAAGATGGATAAAGGAGCAGATAGGTGGAGAGGAGACAGGTCAAGGAGGTGGGGATGGAGCCAGTAAAGGTGAGTGTAGGTGGGGAGTTAGGGTGGTGGTTGGTCAGTCAAGGGAAGACGGACAGGTCAAGGAGGCGGGGATGAGGCTGGTAGGTAGGAGGTGAGGGTGGGGATAGAGGTGGAAGGAGTGGATAGATGGGAGAAAGGACGGACAGGTCAGGGAGGCAGGGACAAACTGGGCTGGTCTTGGGATGCGGTCGGGTGCGTGGAGATTTTGAAGCTTGTGAAGTCCACATTGATACCATATATCAGGGAAGTATAGTTTAACGATGTCGTAGGCTTTTTTATTTGAAAAAGGGATGACTGAAAGGCAATATTCAAGATGATCAAAGTATTGGATGTTTCCATTTGTGCTTTGGACCAGAATTACCTATAAAATGTAAAAGTTACTAATAAATTCAGTATGGGATTCTGGAGAAACCTTTCAATGTGAGTGGCAAGAATGTAGAATTTGTGACTAAATGGAGTAGTTTAGGTGAAGAGCATGCAGAAGGAAAGCTAGATAACACACGAAGGATAAAGGAATAGAAAGGTATGTTGATTGGATTTGAGGTAGGTTGTGTGCAGTATAAGTACAAGCAATAATCTGTTGGACTGAACGGTAGTTTCCGTACTGATAATATTGTGAAGCTCTTGGGAGAAGGTAGAAAACAGAAATTAGGCCAATTATTTTGGCAAACCTGTAAAATATGCCATTCACTACTTCAGGTGATTGAAACTGGTTGAGAAAAGATCACGTTAACCTGACCCAAGATCACTTTCATATCAGTAACATGTCTGATTCACTTCCCTGGAAATATTAGTGACCTCCGCTGAATAAACTTGAATCGAATCACTGAGTTAAGGCTGCTTTGAAGCATACTGGCTTGGACTTAAAGAGCTATCTGCATAGCTAACAGGTTTTGAGCTAGAAATCAATGTTGCACTCATCTTCTGCACATTTTCCAAAGCCTGCATCCATGTGAGGGCATCAAGGCTGAGGAGACGGCTTAATGAAGCCTAATCTAGGTTTTTACATAGCATAAAATGGTATTCCTTGTTTTGTAATGAATTGCCCTGTGTGCTTTAGATTCATGGTGTTAACTGTGGCCCTTTAGAGGCAGATGCATTGTATTACCAGAACTTGTTCTTTCACTATAGGTTCAGTCCTGTCACCTCTGGGGGTATATGTATATTTATCATTATGCTAACCCATGTGTTACGGATTTGACCATTTTATTCCAAATATGAATCCATTCCCCAACACGTTGAATCTTGCATTGCTAAAAATACATTTTGTCAAAGTCTCTAACTAGCACTTACCAGGGCAATTTACGAGAATATCGGGTGAAAGGGAAAACTAACGTTTACAGCCTCTAAGCGGAGAAGGCGGATTGATTGCAGAAAAGAAAAAAAAGGTAAGGGTGGTGCCACAGAAAATGCCCCAGTTAGTGACATGATTTTGTTCAAACTTTAGACTGGGTTGCCTTCGGTCAAGGCATTGCCCTGAGAAATGAGCCAACAAACAATTGCCACCTAATTTTTTGAGCTGAAAGTCATTTTGTATTTCTTAAATCCTTGCAAATTGGCCTGATGGATGCAGGATGCAAATTTTGCCAAAAATTTATCTTTTTGGCATTACACAAGTTCTGTACTACCAAATGTTGAGATCTATTTGTAGCTGAACTGCTTCTACAGTCCCAGCACTTGGGAATGTCTGCCAGCCGGTAATCACATGCGTAATACTTGCATCTAGACCATTAATGGATGAAGAGCAAGCAACTCATAATGGGGCTCTGAGCAGATCCAGATCTGTTAACTACTTGCTGCTCATGGCATTCAGCTAATTTTCACCCCACACATACATTATTGTAAGATTTTAGAAAGTCAAGATTTTTTCATGTTCTGGAGTTCTCAAGTCTCCGCCCTGATCTCTGTTGCACCCTGGATTTCTTTAGTTCTGTTGTTTGATGTCTGCTGCCTTTAACTGGACTTCTGTAAGCCTCTACTCTCGCACCTCTTAAATGGCCCCGAAAGCCCACATCATTAACCCAACTTTGCTCTTCCTGTCCTAATATCTCCTTACCTAGAATCATATCAAGTTTTGTTTGATACAGCTCTTGTCAAGTTGAGCTGTTTTACTATGCTAAGGTTGCTATATAAAATAGCAGCTCTTATGATTTAACTTCATTTTTTTTTTTCCAGACAATCAGTGTAGACCATCTTTTCCTAGGGTGCCAGCTTTGATGGCAGGGTTAGCATTTGTCACGTATTCGTAATTGCCTTCAGGGTGGTGGCTAACTGCTGTTTGGATCTGCTGTAGATACAATCATAGTGCTGCTACAAAAGGAGTCCCAGGATTTCAACTCAGTGACTGAAGGAATGATGACTTTGTTCCAAATTGCATTGATGTATGACTGGGAAAGGAACTTGCAGTTGCTGGTCCCAGTCACCATCTGTTATTGCAATTCTAGGCATTAGAGGTCATGGTTTCGCAAGATGCTATTGAAGTGAGTTCCAGCAATGCATCTTTGTTAATGGATTCTGGTGGCACTGAAATGCTGTCCTTTAGTCTCTCCACCTCTTGCTCTTTAAGGTGATCTTTAAAGCCTACTTCCTCAGTCAAACTTTGGTCATCTCCCCTATGCTTACATAGGGTCATACAGCATGGAAACAGACCCTTTGGCCCATCTGAAATTAGAGGGTGTAGAGCTGGATGAACACAGCAGGCCAAGCAGCATCAGAGGAGCAGGAAAATAAGGGTCCAGACCTGAAACGTCAGCTTTCCTGCTCTTCTGATGCTGCTTGGCCTGCTGTGTTCATCCAGCTCTACACCTTGTTATCTCAGATTCTCCAGCATCGGCAGTTCCTCCTATCTTCGGTCCACCTCATTTGTGTCGTCCAGATATCCCAATCTGACGTTGTCCCATTTGCCAGTATTTGGCACCTGTCCCTCTTCCAATTCATATACCCATCCAGATGCCTTTTAACTGTTGTAACTATCAGGTTAATTTTGACTAATTAACATTTCTATGAGCATTGTGGGATGTTCTGTTACATAAAATCACTGTGTAAATACAGATTGTTGTAATTACCTGTTTTAAGCAGAAAGAAACCATTCCAAGTGATTTAACCAGGGTTTGCTTTTTTCCAAAATAAACTTGTAGTTGATCATGTAGGGAGTGTGTATTCAGGAGCTAGGGTCTGTATTCCCTAGAGGGCTTGACTTATTCATAGAAACATAAAATAGAAGCAGGAGTGGCCCATCCAGCATTTACACTCAGTCTGTCACTCAGTGTGATCATTGTCTTAATGCCATATTCCTGCTCTCTCCCCACATCCCTTTCGGGAATTCTGTCTTTGTCTGTCTTAAATTTATTCAGTGAATTTGCCTCCATAGCCTTCTGTAGTAAAGAATTCCACAAGTTCATGACTGAGTGAAGAAATTTCTCTTCCTCTCAGACTGAAATGGTCTACTACATATCCTGAGAAGATGATGCCTTGTTCTAAATGGGAAACATCATGCCTGCATCCAGTCTATTTAGCTCAGTCAGGATTTTATACTTTTTCATATGGACCCTTCTCATTCTTGTAAACTCAGTGAATTTATGCCCTGTCAACCCAATCCCTTGTCATACAACAAATCTGAAACATCAGAAATCCTTAGGTCGCTGGTTTGTTTCCGGCTCGAAGGAGGTTACTTTTGTGTAGCCCCAGTGGCCTACTGGATAAGGCACTGGCCTCCTAAGCCAGGGATTGTGGGTTCGAGTCTGATCTGGGCTGTGTCGAATTTACTTGGAGTGGCACTGCTGCCTCATAGCACCAGGGACCCAGATTTGATTCCACCCTGGGGCGACTGTCTGTGTGGAGTTTGCATGTTTTCCCTGTGCCTGCGTGGGTTTCCTCCTGGTGCTCTGTTTTCCTCCCACAGTCTGGATTGGCTGTGGAAAATTGCCTGTAGTGTTGAGGTGTAGATTAGGTGGCTTGTAGGGGGATGGGTCTGGGTGGGATGCTCTGTGGATCGGTGTGGACTTGTTGGGCCGAAGGACCTGTTTCCACACTGTAGGGATTCTAGGATTCTATGATTCTATGAAATCACTCTGGTGAATCTTCACGGTATTCTGTCTATAGCAAGAATATCTTTTCTTTGTTAAAAAGAGCAAAGCTACACACCATACTCCAGGTATGGTCACACCAAAGATGCAAAAAGATTTCCTTGCTCCTGTACCCAAGCTCTCTTGTAAAGAAGGCCATCAGTCCTCCTAACTGTTTGCTCCTGCGTGCTTGCTTTCAATGACCAGTATAGAAAGACACTGAGATCCCTTTGTATGTCAATCTTTCACAGTTTATCACCATTTAAATAATACTTTACAATTGTTTTCATGCCAAAGTGGAAAACCTAACAATTGTTCACTTTATGCTGCATCTGCCATGTATTTGCCCACATATGCAACTTGCATAAGTTGCCCAGAAGCTGCTTCATGTCTTCCTTGCCACTCATTCCCACCTACAGTAGAAGATTAGAAACAATGTCTTTCAGAGCTAAGACAAATTGCCAGACATTACAAGCACCATGCCCTTTGAAAATGTGGAAATAAAAAGCAGCCTGGCCCTCTGTGGTGTCTTTCATTTGCATTCTGATACCTATCGTCCATTCCCTGTGCCCATGGAACTTGGTGTCACTGACAGCACGCTTGAGTCCTTGATGCACTCTCAGACAACCACTTTGACACGATAAGGATCGCTAGACTCATTCACATGTTTGCTCAGCAGTGACTCAGCTGTCTATGACTAGTAGTTTGGTAACTATTAGATTTTCTAAAATTACAGCTCTGCTTTTTCTTACAGTATGGGAGCAGCCATCCCACCAGCAGCAGAACACCCGAAATTTCCGGAGTCGTCAAAGGTAAACCATTGGGCTATACCGTGTTGTCATCAGCATCAGTTGAACCAATTCGGGTGATCTGGAAGTAATTCTCCAATAAGAATTTCTCTCAGACTTTTTTCCCATCCTCACATTGATCTGAACTGCCTGCTTTGCTTTTGTCTATCTCAGAAAGTCACATTGTTTTTGGTTTTTGGTATTGTCTAAGGTTTTGGCATAGATTTGTAGCTCGGGTTGTGGGTGTTGAGGTTGGTTGGCTCGCCGAGCTGGTTTGTTCTCCTGCAGACGTTTCGTTACCATGCTGGGTAACATCATCAGTGCAGCCTCCGATGAAGCGTCGGTGTGTTCTCGGCGACACCACCACCAACCCCCCCCACCCCCTGGTTTTTAAACTCTGGGTTTTTGAACTGGATTGCCTCACTTCCGGTTTTCCTTCATAGTGAAGTGTATATGGGGTCGGGTTCTATGTGTTTATTAATGGCTTGCTTCGTGGAGTGCCAGGCTTCTAGGAATTCCCGTGCCTGTCTCTGCTTAGCTTGTCCCAGGATTTTGGTGTTGTCCCAGTCGAATTGGTGGTTTTTCTTATCCATGTGGATTGAGATGAGTGAGCGTTGGTCCTGTCTTTTTGTAGCCAGTTGGTGCTTGTGTACCCTTGTTAGTTTCCTTTCCGTTTGTCCGATGTAGCGTTCCTCGTGGTCTCTGCAGGTGATCTTATAGATGATATTGGTCCTGTCCATCGCGAGGAGTGGATCTTTAGTTCAAGTGAGCAGCTGTCGTAGGGTTGATGTGGGCTTGTGTGCCACTCTGATGCCCACCGGTTGTAAGAGTCTTGTGGTTAGTTCCGATGTATTCCTGCTGTAGGGTAGTGTGATGAGTGTGTCGGGGCATGTAGTATCTTCCTGATGTTGTTCATGTAGGCATCTTCTGACCCAGTTTTTTGGATATCCATTATCCTTGAAAACCTGGAAGGGGTATTCTTCTTCCTCTTGATGTAGTTCTGTGTTGCTGCAGTGTGTTGTTGCCCATTTAAATAGTGATCGCACGCAGCTTCGTTTGTGTGTGCTGGGATGGTTACTGTTGAAGTTCAGTACCTGGTCCGTGTGTGCGCCTTTTCTGTGTACTTTCGTTTGGAGATCTCCATTTGTCTTGCGCTCTACCATGACGTCCAGGAATGGGAGCTGTTTGTTCTTCTCCTCCACCCTGGTGATTTTTATTCCGGTGAGGGTGTTGTTTATAAGGTTGTGTGTCTCCTCTAGTTTGGTCCGTTTAATGATGACAAAGGTGTCGTACAGAGATCATACCGCGAGCAAGGGAAACAATGGCCTCACTACTGGAACAAGAGCAAGACCCCAGTGAAACCATCTCCACAAACAACATGCTCAAACTACTGGACCTATGCCTCACCACCCACTTCACTTTAAACGGCCAAGCATACGAACAAATCACTGGGGCACCCATGGGATCACCTATCTCTGGACTCGTAGCAGAGGCAGTAACGCAAAGACTTAAAAGGGTGGCCCTTCTGCTAATCCAACCAAAACTATGGATACGCTACGTGGGCGCCACCTTTGTCATCATTAAACGGACCAAACTAGAAGAGACATACAAACTTATAAACAACACCCTCACTGGAATAAAATTCACCAGGGAGGAGGAGAAGATCAAACAGCTCCCATTCCTAGACGTCATGGTAGAGTGCAAGGCAAATGAGATCTCCAAACGAAAGTACACAGAAAAGCTACACACACGGACCAGGTACTGAACTTCAACAGTAACCATCCCAGCACACACAAACGAAGCTGCATGTGAACACTTTAAATGGGCAGCAACGCAGAACCACACCAAGAGGAAGAAGAATACCCCTTCCAGGTTTTCAAGGATAATGGATATCCAAAAAACTGGGTCAGAAGATGCCTACATGAACAACATCAGGAAGATACTGCACGCTCCGACACACTCATCACACTACCCTACATCAGGAACACATCGGAACTAACCACAAGACTCCTACGACCGCTGGGCATCAGAGTGGCACACAAGCCCACATCAACCCTATGACAACTGCTCACCCGAACTAAAGACCCACTCCCTGCCAATATCATCTGTAAGGTCCCCTGCAGAGACCGTGAGAAACACTACATCGGATGAACAGGAAGGAAACTAACAACAAGGGTACACGACACCAACTGGCTACGAAAAGACATGACCGATGCTCACTCATCTCAATCCACATGGATAAGGAGAACCACCAATTCGACTGGGACAAGCTAAGCAGAGACAGGCACAGGAATTCCTAGAAGCTTGGCACTCCACGAAGCAAGCCATTAATAAAACTCAACCCCATATGCACCCCACTACGAAGGAAAACCGAAGTGAGGCAATCCAGCTCAACGGACTCCAGAGTTTAAAAACCAGGCGGGAAAACACACCGATGCTTCATTGGAGGCTGCACTGATGATGTTACCCAGCATGGTAACGAAACATGGTCTGCGGAACAACAAACCAGCTCGGTGAGCCAACCAGCCTTAATGTAGAGTATTGATTCATTGATGTGCATGGACAAGCCAGATGAATCTTTGTATTGATTCCGGGAGAGACAGGAGCATAAGCAGGCCATTTTAGCTGGTGGATTCTGCTCCACCATTCAATGGGTTCGTGTTTGATTCGATAATGCTCAACTCCACTGTTTTTCCCTTTTCCTCATACCCTTTGATTCCCTTAATGATTAAAAACCTACTGACTTCAGCCTTGCATAGTCTATTAGCCTATGCAGTACAGAATGCCACTGATTCACTATTCTGAGAGAAGAAATTCCTCCTTATTTTTGTCCTAACTTGGTAACTCCTGACTGAGATTGTGCCCTGTGATCCTGGACTCTCCCACAAGGGAAGCAATTTGTCCAAATCTACCCTGTCAAGACCCCTAAGAATTTTAAACATTTCCATAAGATCACTTCTCATTATTCTTAACTCCAATGCGTACAAGATCAACTTCCTTGAATGCTCTCATAAGAAAATCACTCCATACCTGGGATCAACCGAATGAACCTTCTCTGGGCTACTTCCTATGCCAGTACATATTCCCTCAGCTAATTGAATAGAAACTTTCCAGTGTGGCAGATGTGGTCTGACTCGTGCCTTGTACAGTTTTTGCAAGATTTCCTTTGTTTTTTTAACTCCAGCCCCTTTGAAATCGTGGCTGTCGTTCCATTTGGCTTCCCTATTACCCTCTGATATTGAATACTAATTTATTGTGATTCATTCATAAGGAATGTCAAATCCCTCTTTCTGCAGTCTTTTTCTCTATTTCAATAAAATTCAACCTCTCTATTCTTTTTGCTAAAGTGCAGAACCTCACATTTTCCCACATTATATGCATCTGCAAAGTTTTTGCTTGCGCACTTGTCTAAGTCTGTCATCCTGAACATTTGCCTTCCCACCTATTTTTGGCATCTGCAAACTTGGCACTTGTACGTTCACATTCCTCATCTGGTCATTAATGTATCCTGTAAATAATTGTGATCCCTGCATTGATTGCTGTGGTACTCCACTGGTTACAGGTTGCCATCCTAACTGTTTGCTCCTGCCTACTTGTCAATTAAACTATTTTCTTTTAGTTGACCAATCCTCTGTCCATGCTAATATGCTCCCTCCAACACCATGGGCTATATTGATTCCTGCCCACGGTTGTTCATAAGAGCTTTCTGGTGCCTGGGGTGGCTCCTGCGCAGAATATAGATGCTGCTTATAAAATTTGACACCTTGTTTTGGGGGAAGGGAAGGAATAAGAATGTAAACTGTATAGTCTAAATTGGTTGATGTTGGTGGCTGATCAAACAATGGATCTCATTTCATCGAGACCAAACGGCTGTCTCTCAGTTGATGTTTCTTGGATCAGTTGCCCTTTTTGTCTGATGTTTTCTTGCATTGTTTTATAATCTGTATCTTGTGCATTGTGCACAGTTAGTACTGCAAATGATTTTTCCATATCTATGCAAAACTCCCAAATATCAGGGTTTTCTGGGGATAATGGAATAATCCTCAAGCACCATGGTTATTGTAAACTCATACCAGCACCAAAAGTGGTCTGTATCTTTGAAAAATCTAAGCACTGTCCCACTTTTCCTCATACTTATCTTCTGTTTCAGATACATTTACATATTGAAAGTTATTTGGGCTTCACTGAGGGGTCTGTTGGCATAGTGGTAATAACACTAGTCAAGTAATCCAGAGGCTTAGATTAATGTTTTGGGGGCAGAGTTCAAATCCCACTATGGTGGAATTTAAATTCTATTAATAAACATAGAATTGAGACTTAGTCTTAGTAACAGTGATTGTTACTATCATTGTAAAAAACCTGTCTGGTTCACTAATGGAAGGAAATCTGCCGTCCTTATCTGCAGTGGCCTACCTGTGACTCTACACCCAAAGTGATTGACCCTTGCATATTAGCAAGATATATTCATGCTAATCTTGCTACATAATCTTTTTATTTCCCGTAATTCTTTAACGGGATATGTGCATTGCTGACAAGGCCGGCAACATGCCCATCTCTAATTGCCTTTTGACCTTTGGCTTGATGGCCATTTCAGAGGATGGGAATCAAACTTGAAGCTTCTAGCTGGGGAAACTAATGTTGTGGCACAAGATCTACAGTTGTGTACACTTTACTCTGCACTAATTCTGACATGTACTTGGTATTGGGTGCCAACAGTGAGACATTTTGTTCCTTAAGCGTGTCGTGGGTTTCCAAGGGGGTTTGTGTGTGTGTGTCTGCAATGTGGGCCGACTGAAATAAAAAAACCAATTAATTTGCATTTCTACAGAAAGCAAACACAGAAGAGAAGGCACCGGCTCCATCTCCAGAGCCATCTTCTGAGAGTGAAGAGAGCGAGCTAGGTGAGCGCAGAGAATTTATTATAACTTGTTGAGGTTATTATAATATAACTTCTGGTAATGCGCTAATTGTAAAGGACAAGTAGGGATAAAGTAACAGTCTAATTTCACAAAATGTTATTTGGGACTTGCGTGGTCTGGATATCTGGTCTCTTGCAGAAGTGAATATGATAAAGGATGTGGAATAGTGTTCAAAATACATGGGGGTGGCAGGCAGATCCATCCTGGAAATCAACCAATAAAATCTACTTTTGGGCTATCCAATCAGAAAAGCCATCCCCATGAATAAAAGATGAAAATAGTGGGTCGCATCTCCAATCACACATTGTCCCTCTTTTGTGTTTGTTGTTAATACCACAAGTGTCGCAATGAACCCATGAACAGCAGCATACAGCCAGTAGTAAGAGTAATGAGTAAGTGGCAACAGTCAAAAAAGCCAGAGAAAGCAGGGCTGGAATGGGGATAGAGACTCAGGAGTGAGCTGGGCATGGGAGTGTGAGGCTGCAAAATTGAGGTGAGGAACTTTAATTGGCGAAAGAAGGGCTACAAAGGGCGAAGAGGTACTGCAAAGGTTGGTGAGGAGGGAGGAACTGGAAAGGAAAGAAACCACTTGTAAGCATTTTGCAAAGGAGCACTGTCCTATTTGGGAACAGGAAAATTTGAGATCATTAATTCTTTGAAATTATTGTGGAGTCTCTAAATTCAAGCCCCTGAGTTTGTACTACTATATGGGAGAAAATGCAAATGCAATTGTAGTGAAAACTGTTGATTTTCAGTCTAATCATACAGTTTCTTTTTGTAAAGATTTGTATTTGTGTTATGGCATCAGTGTCTTACATACAATGAATTACTTGAGGTGCAGTGACTGTTGGAGACAAACAAGTAACAGTTTGGCTGTGACTTCAGTCTGTTAGAAGTGTGTTTAGGGTGATGGTTTTTTTGTATGTGGAGGTGTCTTCCTTTTAAGTATTTATTGCTAACTTACGTGTATTGTCTGGTGCTGATTTAAATACGGTGTCCAGGAAATCAAAGCCACAACACAAGGAAAATATTGTTTAGTGGATTAGTGATGATTATTGAGGATGAATTCTTTTGCTTCTTTGAGTCTGAATCCACTATAAATCAACACACATACAGATGTATTGTTACTAAGTGATTGCATCACCAAATGAAGCAGTTTTGAAACTGAGAAAAGAGCCCCTGCGCATCAGGAAGTTGCCATTGGGATCCCTCTGGTGGGTGGTAGTGGAGTATGTATTATGAGCCCTGACATGGAGCACATTGGAAAAGATACACTCTAGTACAACAGTGAATCAGATCTCTTAATACACATTGCACTCATCTGGTTTCAGATATGTTTCTATTAATGAGCATGTGGCTTGTTCTCCAGAGATTGATAAGGAAGGTGTGATTGAGCCAGATATTGATGAACCCCAGGAAATGGGAGATGAAAGCCTTGAGGTAAATTTTTTTTTAGTCTATCATCCATGCCTAAAGGTAGTGATGTGTGTGCAAGAGCTTGTCAATGACCTGTACACATTTTGAATCCGCAAGCTCATTTTTAGGAAACATTATTGGGCTGTAATAAGAAATTCTGCATGATTTACAATTTCTTCATTGGGCAAGGAAGTAGATTGTTTTTTTTTAAAAAAAATCGATTGTGCTTATTAAAGTTAAAATGAATCTATGCGGACTGCCCTTGATCAACTTGTGAATTTTCAAATGCTTGCTAATATCGATCAACCTTGGTATTAAACCATAATTAAAGACGAAAGACGAGTTGGGAGGGGATTAAGTGTGAAGTTTATTTCTTCAAAACAAAATGTGGAGCTAGAAGTTGTTGAGTGAGGTGAATTTATAACCATAATTCTTTGCAGCTGTACCACTTGCCTCATGGGAATAATTAGGTGTGTTGTCCCAGACCCCACTCCATTCCATTCCTAACTGGTTAATGTGGCTTTGAAGGAGATCTCTGGTTTGCCTCTTGAAGATAAATGTGGGACAGCACTAAACAATGAAATTAATTAGAGACAAAAGAACTACAGATGCTGGAATCCAAGGTGGACAAACAGGAGGCTGGAAGAATGCAGCAAGCCAGGCAGCATCTGGAAGAAAGGAGAAGTCAATGTTGTGGGTATTACCCTTCTTCAGGACTGAAATTAATTAGACATGAGCCTGGGGAATTTGCTGTACATCACCTAAATGTTTCAGGCATTGAATGAAATAAAGCAATACTAGGCCATATTTCTTTCAGTTGTCAAGTGCTGATGCTTCACAATGTTATTCTCCATCTCTACATCCCCCCCCCCCACTCTGCCTCAAAACACACTTGTTTTTGTACCTCTAATTCTCTTTCTTCGCCATCTAGATAGAACAGTCTTTCTTCATTTCAGGAAGAAGTCAGCATCACCCTGTCTTAATAAAAACTGAAAGAACTGCAGATGCTGTAATTCAGGAACAAAACAGAAAGTTGCTGGAAAAGCTCAGCAGGTCTGGCAGCATCTGTGAAAGAAAAAACAGAGTTAACGTTTCGGGTCCATTCTGAGGAAGGGTCACTGGACCCTTTCCTTCACCGAGCTGCCAGACCTGCTGAACTTTTCCAGCAACTTTGTTTTTGTTATCATCCTGTTTTGTTCCTGTTTGTAGTTCCATGGGCAAGTCAAGTTATCGGGGCTGTCGTTCTATCAGCAGATAAACTTGTGCTTGAATTATGATTGCACAGATCCCCACAGCCATCTGGAGATTCACTTATTTGGTCTTTCTTCATGCTCGAAGATGGGCAGTAACCTTTCAGTGTAACAGTAGTAACTATCATTTTTTAATAAGGCAATTTTTGTTGTTGCTGTCACCTAACATTGTATAGTTCACTATCATTACTCAATGTTGTATTGCTTTAGGTTTCAGAGGAACTAATGGATCAAGCCAATGAAAAGAAAATGGAAGCTATTAATGCACTGAGTGAGGGTAGGTATAAATTGAAGCAAAGTTTTTTTTTGGTAGGGAACGGTTCATGCTCAGCATTTGGAGAGTTTCAAGTTGTTTGGTTTTGTTTGTTAAACTCTAAAGACCTCTATGTGTGTGTGTTTTGGGGAGCTGGCAGTGTTAGGCAGATTCTGGAGCTCCAGAAATGCTGGAGATTCCAGAAGTAGGGGTTGTAGTTGCAGGGCAGAGGATTGGCCAATTAGAAGAATTTCTGAGGGGAAATCCCTTCACTCAGTTGGTGACTTTTTGCATTTCTCTGTCAAAGACTCTTATGGATGTTTAGTCTATGAATATAAACAGGACTGAGATGGCAAGATATTTAGTCGCTAAGAAAATCCAAAGCTATTGAAAGAAGGTGGGAAGGTAGAATTGATTTGGAATTTCAAGTATAACCTATTTAAATGAGTGTAGGCTCAAGATGATCACATTCTGCTTTTTTAAAAGAATATGACCTGTACTTTTTTGTTCTTTGCAAGTAAATACATTGTGTCCATTGAAACAGAATGGCCCTGTTGAGTCACTCCTGAACCATCACCACCTCTTTTTTTGAGATCCAGGTTATTCATCCTTTTCTGCTGGGTATAACTTGAAGTCGTAGTATTGTCCCTGGAAAATGTTCTTAGAGCTTCTCTAGTACATGATTCTTAACAGCTGTGGATGCAAAGCATTTACAGCTTTAATTCTCCCCCACAGGAAAGGTGTTGTTAAACTTGAAAGGGTTCAGAAAAGATTTACAAGAATGTTGCTGGGGTTGGTGAGTTTGAGCAATAGGGACAGGCTGAATAGTTTGGAGTTATTTTCTCTGGAGCATCGAAGGTTGAGGGGGTGACCTTAAAGGTTTGTAAAATCATGAGGGGCATGGATAGGGTTATTAGCCAAGTCTTTTTCCCAGGGTAGGGGTGTCCAAAACTGAATTGAATAGGTTTAAGGTAGGAGGGGCAAGATTTAAAAGGAGCCTAAGGGGTAACTTATTCACACAGAGTGTGGTGCATGTATGGAATGAGCTGCCAGAGGAAGTGGTGGAGGCTGGTACAATAACACAATTTAAAAGGCATCTGGATGGGAACATGATTAGGCAGAGTTTAGGAGGATATGGGCTAAATGCTGGTAAATGGGACTAGGTTAATTTAGGATATCTGTCTGGCATGGACGAATTGGACCAAAGGGTTTGTTTCCGTGCTGAACAAGTCTGTCTGTAATTAACCTATTTGCAAAAAAAAGTTTTTTCATTGTGTATTGATAGGGATGGAAACCTCCTGGAAGCTTGGAAACTTTGATCCTTCATGTTTATAATGCGTAAACTGTATCTAAGCTTTTTGGTTTCTTGATACAGGAAACTTGGAAAAAGCTATTGGCCACTTTACAGAGGCTATTAAGTTGAATCCACGTCTGGCTGTTCTTTATGCCAAACGAGCCAGGTAAGGATGCCGAAATGGGGCTTTGCAAACGGGCCAATGTTTACAGTCTTCCACCAGTAACTTTTGAATAGAGGAACTGCAGATATCGCTCAGGGCAGTAATTGGAATAAGGCATCACCTCAAGCCATAGGAAAGATTAAAAATGATGCTTCCTTGTGCTGTCTTTAGAGGTGCACATTAGAATCGATGCATTACTGTCCCTGTCCTGCAGCGCTGGGTTGTTGAAATTACAAAATCAGTCCACTGTCTAAAACATGTAAATTCTGTAAGAAAGCTGACTTTGGGACCAAAGGAGATGTGCAAATCTTGAATTTTTTGTTCTGGATTTTTAAAAATCCAGTTCATGGGATGAGGGCGCCGCTGGCTAGGCAGCATTTATTGCCCATCCCTAATTGCCCAGAGGGCAGTTAAGAGTCAACCACATTACTGTGGATCCGGAGTAACATGTAGCCCAGACCAAGTAAGGATGGACATTTGTGAACCAGATGGGTTTTGCCAACAATCGATAGTGGATTCACAGTCACCATTAGACTCTTACTTCCAGATATTTATTTATTGAATTCAAATTTTACCATCTGCCGTGGCGGGATTTGAACCCAGGTCCCCAGGGCTTTACCTGGGTCTCTGGATTAATAGTGCAGCAATAATACCACTAGGCCATCACTTCTCTGCTGGCATTCAGTTCTTGCTCCTTTACCAAATTTAAAGAAACATTGTCAATTGGCAGTCTCTGTCAGTATATTACAAATGTCCTTTTGTATTGGCAGTCTGTGTAAAACAGGATTTTCCATTTTTTTTGCCTTTTATACTTCAATGTGTTTCTAGAATAAAATGCTGAGAAGCATCATCCTTGAAGTGTCCCCTTAAACACTGCACAGTGGAGTGGGAGAAAAAATGTTTGAGATCCTATTTTTAAGGGATGGGTTCCTAGGCACTTGTCTGATGTAAGTTCGGAAACCTTTTGGTGATGTTGTCCTAATGCCAATCTGTTGGAAAAGTGCTGTTATTGGCTATTATAAATTAATTACTAGATTTTGGGGAAGTGTTGAGCAAATGAATCTGAAATGTAAAGTAAAAGTATTGACTATGCACTCCAGCTTATCCAGTATTCTTTGCACACAGTAATGAATCAGGACATCTGAAAAGAGACTGACATTAAAACTTTTAGTAGGCTGAACCTTTGTTATTTTCATTTAGCTGAGTGGCCGGTTCCTAATGCAGAATGAACCAATAGCCCAGTTCAGTTCCCATACTGTTCAATGTCTTCCTGAAGGCCCCGCCTTCTCAGCTTCACTCCCACCCCTTGTGTGAGGCATGATGACCCTTCGGCTAATCTCACTATCAATCATCTCCGAAAGGGCCTGTGGTCTTCTGGGACTATGGTGACTTTCCCGTGTTTAGCTACTTCATCACCACCTTGTTACTGGGCTATTAGCTGTCCTAACAGATATAACCTTTCCATGTTCTTCTCACCCATTATCATTGCTTTTTGATAATTAATATGTCTCTGCGCTAGCCGCAATTGAATTGAGGTTTTACTTTGAAATGGCCATTAAATACATAATGGGGACCACGAATGATTGTACTTCTTTCCCCTGTATTTATCAACCCCTTCTATCCATAACCAAGCTTAGGATAGATTTGTTCCACAAATATTTACTGACCACATAACTTGGTCACTTATGTTTGACTTATGGTTAACCTATGTTTGCTACCCCAGCACTTTACAAGATCTTGGATGAGACTTGACCCATGTGTTCTCCTTGTTTGGAGTGTTCCACAGCTCTAATTCAATATCTGTGAAGTCTTTCTAATGCTATCAATGAACAGGCGTAGGCTCTTCAGCTGATTAGTTGATTTCTGTTTTGAACATGTTTGCTCAATGTTTGAGCTTCCACAACCCTCTGGGGTAGAGAATTCCAAAGATTTACCGTCTTCTGGGTTAAAAAAGATTCTTTTTAATTTCAGTCTTAAATGTCCTAAATCCTTGTGAGATTATGTTCCCTGGTTCTAGACATACTAGCTAATTTCTGTTTTCTACTGTCTTAGTGGTACTGTGTGAACCTGCACTCAGACGACTGGATGGAGGCTGTGCCCCATCTATGACATGGTCTTATTTTCACCTGATACCCAAAAGACACTTTCCAGTAGATGTCACTAGATAGCAATCTGGATTTGGAAATTATTTCCTCTTTCCCTTGTAGTTTGGGGGCCCAGGCTCATTGTAACATTCTACTGCAGTCTTTGCTGTGATTACCTCGTTTGACATGGGTTTGGCATTAGACATGAGGCCTTGTGATCAGTATATGTCCATGTGTCTTTTCCCCCAAGCAGATAATTAGGGCGATATTAAATATTTATTTCTAGTGGAACAGTCAGCGTAAGAGAATATTTCCTGTTTCAGACTGAATATTATCCTGTTCATGCCTTTTTGAAAGCACGAGGTTACCTGTGTTTCACTCGTTTTCTTGTCATGTAGTAAGCAATACGCTTTTCTCTTCTCAGTGTCTATGTGAAAATGCAGAAACCTAATGCAGCTATTCGGGACTGTGACAAAGCCATCAGCATCAATCCTGACTCAGCACAGCCTTACAAGTGGAGGGGAAAAGCACACAGGTAAGGGTGGGAAGGTGGTGTTATGGCAATGAATTGTTAAAGGTAGGAGCTAGTTTAGAAACAACCAAAAAGCGTTATGAGTGCTGGAGGCATCTAAAGTTCTTAACGGCTGAGAAGTACTTTTGAGAGGTATTCATGTTCCATGTGCAAATGGAGCCCCCTATGAAATGTTATCCAGCGTGCTTGCAGAATATTAGTTTAAAATTTATCCTATTTTCCTTCCTTGTTCTGCATGACTCGGGTATGGAGTATGGTTAGAAGTGCAGCTTTTGGCCCATACGTACATTCAGGAGCCATGTATGAGGCAGTGAATATTGGCGAGTGAATATTAAGCTGAGTTATCCAATGCCCACTTTACGTTAGACCATCAAGTTCTCTCCTGATTGCTGACCTGGATTAATATCTAAACTGGCAATTCCTTCTTGTTTGAACTGCAGGTACAGGGGGCGAGGGGGAGTGCGAAGATGAAGCTCTTTGAGTTGTTTGGGGTTCTAGTCAGTTACGTGGGTGACTGCTAAGGTTCTGCTGCAAATTGGACAAGATTGAGTTTTAAACGAGTTGCTGGCTTAGGACTTCCTCTCTGTACATATTTTTCTACCTTTCATCTGCGTTTACTTTTGGAGGAGGCTGCTCCATTTTTTTGTTTATTCCATGTGTAACATTCATGCATGAGCCTTTTCCAGACTTAGGCAACATCGAAACTCCTGAGTGAACTACAATCTGATCTTCAGCTTCCAAAGGCAGTTTCAGTCAAAGTGGTTTAGTGTTTTATTGGGACAACATGAGATCATATACTACTGAGTTAAGTGAACTTATCCACTACTGACAGGTTTTGATAACGACTGAAATGTCACCCTTGAGCTGGGACTTTCCTGGAGGCTAGTATGTTACTTAAGTTTTCTTTGTGGTGTACGACCGAAGTTGTAGCATGCATTGGAAAACAAAGCCATGCTACATTGCCTGTCCAGCTCTGAACTGTCCACTGGTCATTGACAAATTGCAAAATTGTCTTTGGAGGCTTTAGTCTTTATATGGAGTCGTCTCAAGTTGAGCAGCGTCCTGTCTATGTCATATGCGATTTTGTTTTAAGGATCAACATCATGGAAGGCATCAGAGCGTGGTGGAGAGATAAACATAATGAGTTGGTTCTAGTATACAGCTCTGTTTAACTCCATTATTAGCTCGGAATTGGTCAGAAGACTCACCGTCACCCAGGGTGTATAAAACATGGATCTCTTATTGATTTCTGGGGGAAGCTGATCCCCTTCCAATGCCCTTCTCAGCAGAATATGTCAACCATCTTAGTCAAGTCAACAAAAGGCTACCTGTTCTGCTCTTGCTTTCCTGCTGGAGCTGTCAATTGCAAACACCATATTGGTGGTACCCCAAACCTTTCCTAAAATACATTGTCTCTCTCACAGTTGATCCTAGTTGCGATGCCATACTAGGTGGTTTGGAAGGATTCTGTCTACAGTGGGCAGGGGTGAGAACTCATTACAATTATCCCAAGAATTTCTTTCCACGCGTTTGAGCAGGCACTTTCTGTAATCTTCCAGGATGGTTGCCTTGTTCTCAGACTGAAAGTGAACTTCTTGATCAGGCATTGACCTCCAGCCATGTACAGCTCAGCTGTGATAACATGAGCTGTTTTCTTTATTCTTTCTCATTGGATGTGGACGTAACTAGCAAGACTGGTTTTTGTTACCATTGATAATTGCCCTTGAGTGGAGCAGCTTGCTGCTCCATTTCAGAGGGCAGTTACGAATCAATCACATTGCTGTTATTTCCTTCCCTCATCACATTAGTGAACCAATGGGTTTTTACAAAGATCGTTGATAGTTTCATGGTTGCCATTACTGAAGCCAGCATGAAATATAGATTTTATGAATTGAGTTGAAATTTTATTAGGTGCCTTGACGAGATTTGAACTTGTGTCCCCAGTGCATTGATTAGCCTGGGCCTCTGAATTACTAATTGAGCAGATTGTTACTATGCCACAGTCAATGTATAAAGTTGCTGGCGCTTTGCCACAAGACAGGAGTTTGACTGCATTTGCTGTTTCTAATGAGAAAGTGTCACGTGAGAGATCAGTTGATAGCAGCATGTGGCAGTATGTTGATTGTTTCGTCATTAGCTGTAGGCCGATGTGAGGATGTGCTTGAAATACTCTGCCTATGTTTTGAGAATTTGGGCTCTTTCTGTGAGCAGTGTTGACCTTTTGACTGAAACCAAGGCACACAGGACTGCAGATTTTTTTTTAAAAACTTCATTAATGGCATGAAGGCGTCACTGGCTAGACTGCATTTATTGCCCACACCTAATTGCCCAGAGGGCAGTTCAGAGTCAACCACATTGCTGTGGATCTGGAGTCACATGTCGGCCAGACCAGGTAAGGAAGGCAGTTTCCTTCCCTAAAGGGCAATAGCGAACTAGATGGGTTTTTCTGATAATCAACAATGGATTGATGGTGGTCATTAGATTCTTTAATACCAGATTTTTTAAATTGAATTCAAATTCCATCATTTGCCATGGCAGGATTTGAACCCATCTCCCCAGAACGTTATCTGGATCTCTGGATTAATAGTCCAGTCATAATACCACCACGCCATCATCTTCCTCCTTGTTTTAACAAAAGCCAGTTTATACCACGAATATAATTAAAATGAAACAAACTGAGCTATCCACTTCAAAAGATTTCGAAAAACAACAAGACAAAATCCCAGAAATAGTAGGAACTGCCGATGCTGGAGAATCTGAGATAACAAGGTGTAGAGCTGGATGAACACAACAGGCCAAGCAGAAAAG